>JAJONR010000956.1:0-129074 GCA_029582245.1 Solanum etuberosum
GGATTCATATTCAACACTACCCACAATATAGGAAGAAATTCTAGCTAGAATTGGGGGTTCATCTTCACAACTGGGGAAATCTAGGGGGCTCCATGGATAGAAGAATCCATGGATGAATAAGCGAACATACCTTGGATATAATGCCCTCACAAAAGCTTGCAACAATGCAGTCTTGACCTAACTTGAACCCTTCTTCTTCTTCTTCTTCTTCACTTTCTAGTGAGAGAATTTTTGGGAGGGAATTGGGTTCTTTGGTGAATTGAAAATAATGTCTAGGATCAATGTATTTAGGGGTCTATTAGGTTTATATAGGTGGTCTAATTACTAATAAAATGACACCACTTAACCCCCTAACTAATTCTAGAACCTTCCCTTAATCCCCTAACTTAACCAATATAAGTCCCTCACTGCCTCCACCCACGAGACCACGTCCACGGACCATGGGTCCACCCACGGCCCCGTACTGGTCATCCGTGGATGGTGGTCTGTGGCTAGATTTTGGGGGCCTTGACCCACGAGGCCCATCCACAGGGCGTGGATCCCCCTCGTGGATACTGTCTTAGGCAGATTCTAGGGTTATTTCTAGGGGTTGTTTTGGGGTCCTCCTCAAGGGCCCTTGGTTGGTCCTTGGGGAGTCGTACCTTGACGTTTAACCCCTAAACCCTTCACTCTAAATACGGGAGGTCATTTCTACAACTCTAACCCTCACGTAAGGCTCTGGAAACCTCTAGTTTAGCTTACTAGTTTTCGGGTGTTACACTCGAAGTCAGCCCACGTAATTAATGTATAATGTTAGTCGCGAGTGCTAATTATAGCAAACTATAACTATGATGAGTAATTAAGTAGTATAAGTTTGCTTAACTGCATAATTTTGCCTTTTCAGTATAGTGGACAAGTATAGTTGGACAAAGGGAGTATTAGCTTAAGTACTCCCTCGGTCCACTTTTATTTGTCATGTTGTGCTTTCCGAAAGTTAATTTGACTAATTTTTTAAAGTTAAATTAGATTACATTAATTCGATATTTCAAACAAAAAATTTGGATATTCAAAAACTATACGAAAAGTATTGTAAATTGTAATTTTTTGAATATTAATATGATGAAAAAATACATCATAAAATGTTAGTCAAAGTATTTAATGTTTGACTCTAAAAAAGGAAACTATGAAAAATAAAAGTGGACGGAGGTAGTATTAAATAACTATATAAAGTGAGAATAGTCAAATTAAAAATTCCAAAGTATCATTATAAGATTAATTTAATAAAATATATATTTAATTAATACCTTTTTTTTAAAAGTGTGTTAAATAAGAAATGAAAGTGAGTATATAAAAAAAAGGTTGTTTTTGTAGCTATGGGAAGTCCAAGGAATGGTTATTATATATTTGTAGATTTGCTTGGTGGAGTTGATTTTGTTTTGTTTAATAATTGTCTAACATATGCTTTTCATTCACAGCCTCGACGATGATGACAACTGTATTATATACATAAAATATAATTAGTAGAGTATCATTGTTATTTACGTTCATCTAAGGACATGAATTTTTCACTAATTAGCATTGCAATTATATATATACATTATAAATTAATTAGCTCTTCTTTGTTGGAAATTCCGCCTCTACTTAAACTTTCTTAAACAGAAATTTCAAATATACATTGGAATTATATATATATATAATAGGTGTTGACAAATAATTTGGATAATAAATAATTAATGACATGTCAAGGATACAATATAGAAAAAAAAATTATTTTTATTGAAATGTTGAAAGTTACAAGTAAAAGTAAAAATCTGTTTTTGAAATAATAGACAATTAAAAATGAGTGGATGAAATACTATTAGTTTAAAGATGAATATTGTGCAAAATTGTCAAAACAAATCATGCAAAAAAAAGTTTGACCTACATATATAGGTTGAGTCTCAATTCAAAAGACATTTAATGATTTTATCTAATTATATGTATTACGTAAGAAGTGAAAACAGAAGAAACTGTGCCAAAGATAGTAATTATGGATAAGTCCTGTTTTAACCAAGTCTTTTAAATGAAATTGTTAAATCCACCATTATCTTCCACTTTGTGACATGATTCCAAGACTTACCTTAATTAACGGCTGCACTTCCTCTTGACTTGAACAAAGTCTATATTTATGGGGTCTTCCTTATTTATTTTTTTAATTTTTCTTTAATCCAGGACCAAATTATTTTGGACATTTATTCCACAGTGACAATGACAATGAAATAGAAGTTGCAGAGCCAGGTATTTTACGAAGGGTGTCCAAAAAAAGGGGGAATAATTGTTGCTAATGAGATTTGAACACATAAACATTTGGGGCTCTTTCAAGGCATCTAAAATAATCGGGATACAACATCTTATTTTGTCAATAGTGTCCAAAATATGTTATTTAATCACTTTATGTATCATTTTACTTATATATATATATATATATGATATTATTTTCCAATGAATGGATTTCTGAAGGTTATTGAAGTTCAAATTTGTAGGGCCAAAATTGTGTCTTAAGTCTTAACTACTGATTATAGGATAACTATATTCGTCGTGTGATTTTGATTTTAAAAATTTACATCATTAGTCAACTGGTCTACGCACCTCAAAACTAACGGATTATCATATTTGATTTTATAAAAAGAAAATGATCAAAATTGCTCTCAACAATTGAAATAAGAAAATTATAACCTATGTTTGATTTTGGTTTAAAGCAATTTCTCACCTTTAGCCAACATGCAAATAGTTCTTGCAAAATTACTTAATTACTAGGGATTACTTAGATGTAACACTACGTCAATACTAATTGTTCTACATTACAACTACAATGATAAAATAGCAAACCTTGGGGGTAAATTTAAATTAGGTTATCAGTATTAAACAAGACGTCTCAATAAAATTAGTGGTCTAAAGTGAAACTATAATAAGAGGTCTTAAATATATAAATACATGTACAAAAATATTATTAATTATGGATTCTTTTTTTTGTTCTTGTATACTACTTGTTTTTAGAGTATATTCTTAAAAGACATTAAGCTATAACACTATAACTTCACATAATGATATTATTATTTATAAAAATAAAGATTAGTTCTAGTTAATAAGAGGTTTGACGTTTGTTTACTCTTTCTTTTTTTAAGAAATATTAAAAAAAAAATTATATAATATTCAGTATTGCTTCAAGTGAAATTAAAATTATAAAATTCACTACTAAATTTTTTGGGCCTCAAAATTTTTGGGGTCTAAAGAAGATCAGCTCATCCTTCGTGACGGCAATGTTCTGAGCATATCGATGAGTGTAGTCAGTGTTGCAAAATTCCCATAATTATTAATTAATTATTAAAAAAAAAAATCTAAACCTAAACCGTATTAAAGAGATTAATGCACAAGAAAGTAGAGGCTTATCATCACCCTCTGATCACTTATGTGGCTTTTACTCTCCTTTGTGAAGGTCATGTTCTATTCGTTGAGTATATAGATTGAGTGTAGTCAGTGTTGCAAAATTACCAAATTATTATTTAATTATTTAAAAAAAGTAATTTACACCTTAATCATAAGAGAAATTCATTTTTATTTTGTATAAATATGAGACAAGGAAGTGAAGGCCTCACACTTTGATCTCTTGTGATTTTTTTTATTTTTTATTTTGACTTTGTGATTAGCTGTTGTGATTATTGTGTGATACGTCGAAATTACACCTCCCAAAAGAAGTATAAGCGGTTGATGTTTAAATAAAGAACCTAATAGAGGTTAGGATTGATCCCATGAGAAATGAGGTCTAGACTTAGTTTAATTATTTGTTAGTTGTACTTTTAGTCGATTTATTTCCGTAAAGGGGGGTGGGTTGTGAAATAGAAGCATAATTGAATGATTGTAGTAACACGTAATACAATGAGCAAGATTGAATGATTGTAAAATCAATGGAAGATAAAACTAGGGTATTTGTACTCTCCCAAAGTCCTTAATGTAGTAAACCCTATAGTAGTAACATTGTCTAGTCTCTAGCATGCAAAGTCGGTTAGTTGGGTATCACCTAAGTTGATGATCACCTAAATAAGTGAATTTCACCATGCAACTTGGTCTGTCTACTGGTGTATATTTTACTAACTCTTACCATTGGCCCCAGATTAGTTATCCCTTGGTCTGTTCAAGCTATTAGCTAAGGGTTGGTAACCTCAAATCTCCGTTGTATAATCTATTTTCTCATTTGTTACCACCTTGGTTTGGCGAGTAGGAATAAGACGAGTTCTAACATGGACCCTTCTTAAACATCAATCAAAGTTAAGAGAAAAATAATACATGCATAAACACTATTCAAGAATTAGTGGTTATTAGGTCTACTTTGTTAATTTCTCATGGCTCCCACAATCCTAGTTGTGGAATTAGCTACTCATGATTGGGTGATCACATATCATATTAATTTGGTTAAGATAAATCATGAACTTATAATTAAAGTAGTTGAGTTCCTGAATCTTCAATTGAAATTGTAAAGTAACAATGGATGAACAAAGATATAATATAAACTAACGATTCAAGAATTAAAATGGAAAAGTGTTTCACAAATTAATTCTCAAAAACCAAAATCCAAATTTTATGAATTTTTTAAAAATCAAATAAAAGACGACTATTTATAGACATCTAATCTTAAATAAAACAAACTAAGAAAACATAGGGAAAATAGAATTCGACAGTCATCTCTACGACTCACTTTCTACGGCTCGTGACTGCTTCTACGGATCGTAGACACTTCTCGTGGAAACTACTTTCTCAATATTCTTCTGAACTCTTTTGACGGGAAGGTTCTGCGACTCCTAGAACTTTGCATGGTCCATCTTGATTGATCGTAGTTCGAGTACTGGAACCCAAAGTCTCTGATGTTTTCTACGACTTGGGCCTACTATTTGTAGTCCTCTCTCGTGGCTCCATACTTAGCTTCAAAAACTCTAGTCCTCATCTACAAATAATTCCTATATCTCATAGGTCGACTCGTAGGACTCAAAAAACCTGTTGTTTTACTGTAGTCTTCAACTCGAACTGTCAAAACCTATTTTTCTACAAAACATAGATAAAATTTCATCACATATACTAACAAGTGCTTAAAAGACATGCAAAACTTCAAGTTTAAAGCATTACAAGTACCGTAAATCCGTAGTACATCAACACTCTCAACTTAAAATTGTTGTTTGTCCTTACGCGACACTACTAACACATAACGACAATATGCAAACGAAGCACTAGAACTTAGACAATCACATGGTCTTTTCCAAACATCACATCCTCCATTTTTCTTCTCAACACATTGCAATCATTTAACACTTAACAAGCTAACATGTGTGGATCAATTTATGACATAATTATACCAATGGACACATTCACATACACGGTCAATAATCACCAAGACCATGACCTTTATGACAATGTCACTTATACCCTTATTATAAAGAAGTTTCGATTTTACACAGATTCAAAATATTATTTTCAAGCAGGGATTCGGTATACACTCACTCTCAACAAAGAAATTCAGATTGTACGTGTGCAATACCATAGGATTTCCCTTATTTTTAAACTTACACTCTTGAATAGTTAGCTTAGGATCACTATAGGACTTTCTTGGCTTGTAATGTAGACTAAGGGTCACGTGTGGTATATTTGTATTAATAGTGACTTTCTGCCCTCCTTGACATTACATTGACTTATTTCCTCTTTTCACAACCATTTTTCATTTCACCCCAATTTTCTTTTCCTTAAATTTCTTCACAATGCTTAGGTGTGGCTTTCGCCTTTGCTTTTCTTTTCAATAATATTTTCTTATTTTCATTTACTTTTTTTTTCTTTTTTGTGGCCACACCCTGTTATCTTCTTTTTTCTCATTACACTATTCTTTTCATACCCCTTTCTTCTCTCATTTTCCTCTATAGTAGCCACCCTCAACTTAGAATTTTAGCCTGAGTTGTGGTGCATGATGTCCAAGGAGGGACCAGGGCCAAAACAGAGGTCAATAAATTAGAAGGGGGAAGGTGAATTGGATAATTCAATAAAAGGTCTATTCAAACCTCAAAGATTTGGATCGAGGATAGTCTTTTCATTTGTCGATTGTATTTAGGCTTAGTGGACTTATATTTTAACAACGGCTTACGATCCTTTCCTAATTAAAAATTTAATCATCCTAGCAAGACTAATAAGGCAAGTTCTAGATTGGCACATCTAGTAAGAATAAGCAATGACCTCACAACACACATGACACATAATTTCATCATCAAGTATCAATGTATTCAGTTCATACTTTAGTTTAAATCATAGTATCCTATCAATTTATGTCATGTCATGCAAAGATCCCACAAAGTCAACTTATTAGTGAATACAGATATAGCACAAAATTTGGAGGGGTGTCATTTATCATTAATTATTGACCATCGTGCCCTTTTCTTCTAGACTAGTTTTACATTATACGACTACATCCTAAACATGGCGATTCACCACAAATTAAAAGGTCCTTTGAGAAAAAAAAAACACTGGCAAGAAAACCCCATGGAAAGATCCAAGTGTCCAGGATACTCAGACTTCACCAAAATACTCTCAAGCAGTTTACCCCACCCTCACATGTAAAACTATGCAATGTCCCCAATGCACTAAAAATAAAAATGGAGGGTGAAGTCAAAACAGTGGTGACTAAGCGCATGTGAACTAACTCGAGGCATGTGGGCCCAATGGTGTGGAGCCTGGTGCCTCTAGATAAATTTGGGGAGTAGCATCAGTAGTACCCTCCAAGATCGAACCTTGAACCGTCTGCTACAACACTCTCTCTAATCTCACCTTCTCAGACTAAATCAACTGATGATAGGCCGCCTCGACTGCACGACGCTCCCTCTTCGCCACTCTATATGCTACCTCTTCCATAATGTCTGACTCAACAAGTATGTGCTTCCCAACAACACGTGAAGGATCCTCAACACCAAACAGAGCCATCAAAACTCATCCATGGGGTTCAAGAGTGATGCACTAAGGGATGGAAATGGAGGTGTTGGGGTAGTAGCCAGTGCGGTCATTTCGCCCCAGAGCTTATCTAACTCTGTTTGGAAGCTCTGTATATCTGCACTTGGAGTGGTCTGGGGTCGAGTTAGCATCCGCAACTCGAATGCATCGATCCTCTATTGTGTAGCCCGATTTTGTTTCACCATCACAATCCCCCTCGTCTCAGACTCCTCAACCACTGATCAGAACCAAGGTCTGAGCTGTTGAAGTAATTGAGTCATCTAGGCTTCAGTGCAAGTTTGTCTCTGCTCCAACCTATGAAATCTCTTTTCCAACCTATGAAATCTATCGGCTGACACTATGAAAAGACCCTATGCAGCAGGCTGGGCATGTGGTGTGCTAGTAGATGGTGCATAAGTGGAGGTAGTAGTGGCCTCTATCGATGCAAAAGTGGCAGGATCCTGCTCTGGTACATCTCAATCTCCAGGCTACTCTGAGGCAGGCATCACACTCATCTCAGGCATACTAAACTGAGGACCTTGTCTTGGTGTGGCTGGTTTGGAATCATCCTTTATCAACGTGACATCTAGAGTCTTAGTCACCTCTATCAGCGAGTCAACTCCAGCTGTCATGGGCACTGTAGACTCCCTACACAAGCAAAAGGTTAAACAAGGGAAGGGGAGAGTAGTAGTACCTCAAAAAGTCCGCTCGTGAATCTCATCGATCAGTAGTCGAGCGAAGTCGATCTCATAACCAGCCATCAAACACACCACCATCACCGCCCGGTCTAAGTTAGGTGGTTATCTACCATGATGGGGGATAGTCAAGAATGTACTATAGACGACCGAAATTTGGTCGTGAAATTCAGCGTAGCCTTCCTGATCAGGACTAGACTGTGTACCCAGTTAGCATCGACTCCCTAATCTGCTATGTACCCTGCCACCCATCTAAGAAAATATTTCTTTTGAGCCACGTCCTTCATTGAATTTTTGTCACGGACCGTCTTCATCCGGTAATCAAACTCAGTAGTAAAGGCAGCCTGCTCGTAGGCTAATCCATGGACAAATTGTCGGATGGTACACTCAGATATATCAACCAGGATATCCCAAACCAGAATACTTAGTAGTGGATGCTTCTCAAGCTCCTTAGCCTTCTTCGCCAAGTTCTTTCTCACTTTCGTTGCGTTGGACACGTAGACCTCACAGACCATGGTGAAACTGTATTTTCTTGGTGGGTCCGCCATCTAGTCACATCTGTGTCGCCTGAATAATGCATGTATCTCTGGCATAGTGTGAAGTCTCTTAGTCAGTACTCGAGGCTCCTTTATGAATGACTGATTGTTCTTTCGCTTGGCATTCTGGAAAAATTCAAACATGCCCTGGACACACCATCGGTTGGGCTTCCCCGATACTTGTACATGTTGTGCAGTTAACTTAGGTGATGCTGCCTCTTTGTACTGAGACGAGCCGTAGTCAAACTCTGATCCAGATTGGCAACTGGATTCTGACCCTGACTGATACATTTTTCTATCATCTCCCGAAGTTTGTTCCCTCTCATCAGACTGGGGAGAAGTTTGTTAAGTGGGAGAAGCAACATTGATCGGCTTTGGTACCTTTGTTATTTGCTTAGTTTGGTTTCGAGTGGTCTACGCCTCGATGAGAGAATCATTCTATAGATCGTAGCTCTCCTTAGAACCACTCTTTCCTTAATTATTTGAAAGCGCAATACCTTCAATCCATTTAGACATAGTCGACCACCACAAAGATGTACTTCATATCTTTCGAACTCACAAAGGGACCCATTAAGTCAAGACTCCAAACGCTGAAAAATTCAATCACCAGAATCAAAGTAACTGGGAGTTCATGTTTTCTTGAAATACCACCTTCCCATTTACAACAATCACGAGACTTGGAAAAATCATGAGCATCTTGATGAATAGTACGCTAGTAATACCCACATTGCAAGACTTTGTAGGTAGTCCGGATACCACTATGATGACCTCCAATAGGAGACGAATGGCAAGCCTCCAATATACTCATCATCTCAATCTCAGGAATACAACGATTAATAATCCCATAAGCACAAACACAGAACAATTATGACTCTTCCCAAAAGAAATTTTTTACACCAGACATGAATTTTCTGCGTTGGTGAAAATACAAATTCAAAGGCACTACATCACTTGCTATATAATTAGCAAAATCTGCTAACCATGTAATAAGATCATATGAATCGGCCAAGACTTTCTCATCTGGAAAAGTATCATCTATATCAACTCAATCTTCTAACTTCAACATTGCTTCTTTTTCTAATCTGGACAAGTGAACAACAACTTGATTTCCAGTCCTTTTTTTGTCTCTAACTTCGAAGTCAAATTCTCGCAACAACAGCACCCAAAAAATCAGTCTAGGTTTAGCATCATTTTTTGTCATAAGGTACCTCAATGTTGCATGATTAGTGTGCACAATGACTTTGGTGCCAAGCAAGTAGGATTTAAATTTCTCGGATGCGAAGACTACAACAAGCAATTCTTGTTCAGACGGTGTAGTTCCTTTGAGCAACATTCAGGGCTTTTCTAGCATAGTATATGGAATGAAGGATTTTCTCACTCATTTTCCCTAACACTGCGCCAAGCGTCACGCCACTCACATCACACATAACTTCAAACGGTTTTCCCTGATCTAGTGCAATAATGATAGGTGCAGAAATTAGTTTCTCTTTCAAACCTTCAAATGCTTTCATACAAGTTTCATCAAATTCAAAATTTGTCTCATTCTCAAGTGGCTTGCATAATAGGTGCGCTATCTTGGAAAATCTTTGATAATTCTTTGATAAAAGCCAACATGTCCCAGAAAGCTTCTAACACCTTCACAGATATAAGTGGGGCCAATTTTTCATCAATCACCTCAATTTTAGCTTGATCCACTTCAATATATTTATTGGAGATCCGATGACCAAGAACTATGCCTTCTTTCACCATGAAGTGACACTTCTCCTAGTTTAGCACAATATTGCATTTTTCACACCACTTCAGCACATCACCTAGATGAGTAAAGAAATCATCAAATGAGTCACCTACTACAGAAAAATCATTCATGAATACCTCAATAGTATCATCCACCATGCCTGAGATATGAAAATCATACAACATTGAAAAGTCACTGGTGCACTACACAATTTGAATGACATCCTCTTGAAAGTAAATGTTCTGCAGGGGTAAGTGAAAGTGGTCTTCTCTTGGTTTTCAGGGGCAGTAGAGATCTTATTATAGCCTGAATAACCATCAAGAAAATAGTACCATCCTTTACCAGCTAGTCAATCTATAATCTAATCCATGAATGACATAGGGAAGTGATATTTTTCAGTCCATGCATTCAACTCATGATAATCCATGCATATATGCATTCAACTTGCGATAATACATGCATACTCTCCAACAAATAACTGGACTCATAGGTATGAGCTCATTCTTTGCATTGGATAACATAGTGATTCCTCTCTGAACATGGCTTACCCATTTACTGTCAGCAATCGAATAAACCACTCCAGTATCTAACCACTTGATGATTTCCTTCTTGACAACTTCTTGCATATGTGTATTAATTCTCCTTTGGTGCTCAATGCTAGGTTTGCAATTAGGCATGAGTTGAATTTTATGAGAGTATATGCCCGGTGGAATTCCTATAATGTCAGCAATAGTCCATCCAATTACCCTCTTGAAGTGTCTCAACACAGATATCAAAGCCTTTACTTGTCCTTCAGTTAAATATGCAGCAACGATTACTGGCAAAGTATTGTTTTGGCCCAGAAAGACATACCTCAAGTGAGATGGGAGAGATTTGAGTTCCAACTTCAGAGGCTCATCTATGGATGGTTTTGCAGGTGGGATCTCTCTATTATTTAGATCCAGATCCAACTTCTTCGGTGTATAACTAAACTTTCTGATCCCCTCACGTTCATTTACTATCTCCTCATACTCGTCAATGTGTTCTCCATAGAAATTCATGATTACTACCGCTAGCGCCTCAACACCTAATCTTTATTCAATTGGCACTCCGGGTTGTTCTTCAATCATCAAGTTTACAATGGACACAACTTTAAGATCACTTTGATGCTTTATTGACATACAAATGTTAAAAGTTATATCTTCATTATTCAATCTAAACTTAATATGAATTTTATCTGCCCTTTCTCCATATCAACTAAAGCATACTGGTTGCAAGGAATGGTGTCCCTAAGATGATGGGCACTTCAAAGTCAACCTCACAGTCCAGAATCAAAAATTCCATAGGAAATATGAAAGCCTCAACCTTAACCAGAACATCATCAAGGACACCAATTGGTTTCTTGGCGGTGCGATCTTGTCATGTCAACCTTTGATGCTTCTCACCCATGCTTGATTCAAGATTTAATGAGCTACTCTATAGTATTTTAAGCTTGGATTAGTATCTCAATTGTGCTTTTCCATGTATGATGATATGTTTATGAAAATATCTATTTCATTGGGATTTAACTTAGCACCAAGAGAACTTTAAGGTAGAGGCTCAAATAGGGGAGTCTCTAATAGTAACCTTTAGTTCCAAATTATGTGCCCCCGTAGGTTTGTCTTAAATAACCTAGCTAGTGGATCCACATATAGAATATGATATGATACAAAACTCTACCTTGGCAAGTAGACTTTCCCTTCTCGATGTGGGACTTACATCAAATTCTATGTTATAGCTCGCATGGTCTATTGTCGGTTAAAGCTAATATCCCAAAAATGAATTAAGTTGCTTTCAATGGTTTTTATGAAGCTTTCTTTATGTTTTAAGATGTATTGACCATGTTCATGATTTACGATTCTCCTTTAAATGACGTCTTCATGTTTAGCTTGGTCATGAATATCATGGTTTTGATCATGTCCCCTTTGATCATGTCTTACATTTTTATGCATAACCCACATACCTAATGCATAATTGTGCCTACATTATTTCACTAATCTAGGGTGTACTCTTCCTCTCCTCACGCTCATGGATAGTTGATCGCTTAAAGATTTGAAGACTTGGTTACTCCTCATGTTCTGAGGAACATATCACTTTTACCTTGATTTTTTCAATGCTTTAGTTTTCAGACATTGTATGTGGTGTACAGGTTACGTCATGACCACATCTTTGATGTAGTAGAATGGTTTGTCGAGACTATGTTAGACTTCCGCTTTTATGTTCCAACTCTTTCATGATATGAGACTTATTTCCTTAATTCTCTTACTTTCTATTATTATGTATATGCATGTCAACTGGCTTGTGTAGGGCCTCTCAGGGTCTTATACGTCATGTCACATTTAGGGTGTACTTTGGGTTATGACATTGTGATATATACCTTCCTTGATTTTCTTAACTAATCTTGGGGAAAGGAGGAGGAGGTCGGGGGATCAAAATTATCTTTTGAGTAGCTTTATCTTCTTTCCTGACCTGATCTTTGGGTTTCTCTACTTCTTCAACTTTAGTGTCTTCGGGTTCCTTTGAACTTTCCACAATTGTTGGCATATGAAGATCAATGGTTTGCTTCCTACCTCGTGTAGTGACTGGCATGAAATGCCTATCATTTTTCAGATTTTGGACAGTATTGCTTGGAAGTGTTCCTTTCTACGTGGATTTGCAGAAGAAGAAACTTGACTTAACTGTTGCTCAATCTGTTTAATGGATACATAATGTGAATCTACCTTTTGACCTATGCTTGATAGATCATTACACATCTCTTTGACATTATCTTCTGTTGAGTTGAACATTTTCATCATCTTGGACATCATGTCCTCAATTCTTTCCAAACTTGGTCCTCCATCTCGATTGCCTGGTGGGACATACAAACAACCCTTTTCAATTCTGTCATGGTCTCTCCTTGACCAATGACATTCTCTGTCTTGGCCCCCATTTCTGTAATAATGCCCATTTGGATTGTAATTGTTGTCACAATTATAGTTCCCATCCATGTTGCCTTCCCAATTGTAATTATTGTCCTAATTATAGTTCCAACCTTGATTTCCTTGACATTGGTGCAAAGTATCCTAATTGGATGCTTGGGAATTAGTTCTAAAACCCCCCAATTTGATAATTCACATAGTATAAATCCTCTTCATATATGTAATCATTATGTGGTGGCATTCTACTTTGGTAGCTGATTGCATTAAATTTTTCTGCACCAGCACATAAGTGTTTCAACACCAAACCAACCTACGTTTGTAATTGTGCCACCTCTTGACGCATATCACCATCCACTACTTTTTGACTTGAATTTACTACAAAAGTACTTCTTAAAGTTTTTGTACCTCTAGTGCACCATGCTTTATTTTTTTGGCTACTCTTTCAAATTTCTCCAATGCTTGCTCAAATGTGTTTTCTCTAAATGATCCTCCAGTAATAGTGTCTTTCACTACTTTTCCATTGTCGTCCAATGCTCTATTGAAGAGCTCCATAAGTGAATCATCATCTATTTTGTGGTTTGGTACACTTCTCACGTAACTTGTAAATCGTTCCCATGCATCACACCAATTCTCTAGGTAGTTGCTCGAAGTTGTTGATTCTATCCTTCAGCTTCAGCTTCTTTGACAATGGGAAGTATTTTTCTAAGAATGCTCTGTTAAACTCATTCTATGTTGTAATCGAGTTATATGAGAGCTTACATAGCCACACAGTTTGATCACCACTTAATGATAATGGAAACACACACAACTTGGTGACATCCATGTCTAAGTCTGTACTACCCACACTAATTTTACAAATGTTGGTAACTTTTCTAAGATGGGCATATGTGTCCTTGAATGGTAGACCGGTGAATAATCCTCTAGATGTAAGCATTTGCATCAAGCTGCTAGTAACAACGAATGTTGATCTAGTTGACAGTGGAGGTACTACGATGGAACCTATTGTCCAAACATCATTATGATCAATCTTGTAATTATTTCGTGTATCAACTATTGGTCTTGCTCTGGGTGGAGGATGATATCTTACTATCAGTTAGTTGTTTTGGTGCTTTCCTTGTACTTATTCCCCACCTGGAAGTCACGATTCATGATCACCCTCATGTTCCATTCTGACTGGATCTGCATTTAGTCCTAGATTCTGGCCACATCCTACGTTTGCCATTCGCCGAAGAGTTCTATTTATCTCTGGATTAAATAGGGTCAGGGAAATGACTTGACTCTGTGTACTTGGCATACACTTAGAACTCAACCTGTAAGAAACAAAAACAAAAAGAAAGTGTAAATCAAGAAATAATGACTATCAGTTCAATAACAAAATTAGTCTAATTTAAAAGCCTTATTCCCTAGTAATGACGCCAAAATTTAATACGCCTAAATTATACCTCCCAAAATAAGTATAAGTGGTCGTTGTCCAAATAAAGAACCTAAAGTAGATTATGGTCGATCTCATGAGGAATGAGGTCTAAACTTAGCTTAATTATTTGTTAGTTGTACTTTTAGTCGAGTTATTCCCATAAAGGGGGGGGGGGGATTGTGAAAAAAAAGTGTAATTGACTGATTATAGTAACACGTAACACATAGTACATGATTGAATGTTTGTAAAATCAATAGAAGATGAAACTAGAGTATTTGTGTTCTCCACAAGTCCTTCACGTAGTAAATCCTATTATAGTAACCTTGTCTAGTGTCTAGCATACAAAGTCGGTAAGTTGGGTATCACCTAAGTGGATGGTCACCTAACTAAATGAATTTCACCATGCAACTTAGTCTGTCTACGAGTGTATGCTTTATTAACCCTTACCCTTGACCTTAGATTAGCTATACATTGGTATGTTCAAGCTATTAGATGAGGGTTGGTAGCCTCAAATCACCATTGACAATCTTTTTTCTAATTCGTTACCCCCTTGGTCTAGCGAGTAGGAATAAGGCGAGTTCTAATGCGGGCCCTTGTTAAAAACCAATCAAAGCAAAGACAAAAATAATACATACATAAATACTATTCAAGAATTACTAATTATTTAGTCTACTTTGTTAATTTCACATAGTTCTCACAACTCTAGTTGTGTAATTAGCTACTCATGCTTAGGTGATCACAATTCATATTAATTTGGTTAAGATAAATCATAAAATTATAATTAGAGTAGTTGAGTTCCGGAATCTTCAGTTGAAATTGCAAAGTAACAATGGATGAACAAAGATATAATAGTGTTTCACAAATTAATTCTCAAAAACAAAACTCCAAATTGTACAACAATTTTTAAAATAAAAGAAAAGACGGCTATTTATAGACATCTAATCCTAAATAAAACAAACTAAGAAAACATAGAAAAAATAAGATTCGAAAGTCGTCTTTATGGCTCACTTTCTACGGCTCGTAGGTGCTTCTACGGATCGTAGACACCTTTCATGGAAACAATTTTTTTAGTATTCTTCTGAACTCCTTCTATGGAAAGGTCCTACGACTTGTAGAATTTTGCACGGTCCGTCCTGGTTGATCGTAATCTGAATACTGGAACTTAAAGTCTCTAATGTTTTCTATGACTTAGACCTACGACTCGTAGGAGTTCCTACGGCTTGTAGTCCTCTCTCGTGGCTCCATACTTAGCTTCAAAAACTTTAGTCTTCATCTATGAAAATATCTACGGCTGGTAGAAAAGTCTATGACTCGTAGGTTGACTCGTAGGACTCCAAAAATC
This sequence comes from Solanum etuberosum, assembly GCA_029582245.1. Classification (NCBI taxonomy): domain Eukaryota; kingdom Viridiplantae; phylum Streptophyta; class Magnoliopsida; order Solanales; family Solanaceae; genus Solanum; species Solanum etuberosum. The sequence goes on from JAJONR010000956.1 coordinate 15,634, forward strand.
TATTGCTTTACTGTAATCTTCAACCCGGACTGCCAAAAACTTATTTTTCTGCAAAACATAGATAAAATATCATCACTTCTACTAAAAATTACTTAAAATACATGCAAAACATAAAGTTTAAAGCATTACAAGTATTGTAAATCCACAGAACATCTCTCTGTCTGAGTCTGGTGCCACCGGGAGCGGCGTCATATACCACTCTATCGAGTCTTCTAAAGGGATCCACATTGAAAATGACTGTTTTGAGGCTACATCTCAAAAAAATCAGTGGTCTAAAGACAAACTATAATAAGAGGCCTTAAATATATATAAACACATGCACAAGAATATTATTAATTTTGGATTCTCTTTATTTTGTTCTTGCATATTACTTGCTTTTAGTGTATATTCTTAAAATACATTAAGTGTATAACTTGACATAATGATATTATTATTTATAAAAGAAATTATTAGTTCTAGTTAATAAGAGTTTAGACATTTATATGAAATGCGTCACGTTGGATGTTGATGTGAAAACTTTATTTATTAATATGAAGATTTGAGTTGTTTAATTCAAAGTTCTAAAATATTATTGATAAAAAGTAGATAATTCCTATTTTCTTTTCTTTTTTGAAAAAATAAATATAATATCTATGTATTTTTACAATGTTAAATATTGTTTCAAGTGAAATTAAAATCATAAAATTCACAATTAATTTTTTTGGGGCTTAAGGCAGACGCTTTACTAGCCTTTACCCTTGAGTCACCCCTGGTGTTGAATTATGATTTCTTGAACATTGAACAAATTTCGTTAAAGTTTATTCGATTGTATTGAATTAATGAACACATATTGTGGCAAAGTCAAGATATTTACTAAGGAGATTCAAAATATGAAGAAGTAAACACATAAATATTTACCCTAAAAAGGTATATTAAAACTAGTACGTGAGGTTTAAAGGAAACTTGAATTAATGATTGAAATAATAAAATATATAAGCACGTAAATTATAAATTAGAAATAAGATAACACTAATCAAATGAATTTAAAAATTAAAAAACTAATTATAGCATGTTTTAGCCTGATTCCAGTGATATCTTCGATGAACATGACCCCGCAAGCATGGTGAATGATAAAACTGATACGTATGTAGTGCTAGAGAAAATATTGTTAGCGAGGAATTCAAGTATTCAATAGTGAGAATTTGTTGATCTACAACATGAACATTCTACTTTTTATAGGGATGGATTCTCAAGATCTAATAGCCAAGAATTATTCTCTCTTAAATAACGTTAAAGGAATAATTAAATGACATTTAAGAATAATAAGAGTAACACCAGATATTTTCTGGGATTGTTACATAACGACTATTCTTTTGATGACTCTCCATCCGAGTGTCTGAGCCTTGGTCTGACTTTTGAACTTCAGTTTGGTTTTTCTTCTTCAAGATGAATCACACTATTTACCTTTATTTTAGAGTTATTTCTTTACTATCTTGCTACGTGTTTGCATATGTTCATTTGATTCATCTAGTTTTATCCTATACAAATAGCCCCACGTTCACCAGATAAGACTTTCTTTTTGTCTGGTGAGTGTTAATAATTTACATTTCTTCTTCAATAGTTCCCTAATATAAATTTTTTCTTCAGAAAAAAAAACTGAAATGGTGTTTTCCTTCAGAAGGAAAGAAACTATCATTTCTCATTAATGATCTGACACAGGTCATTCGTTTCCGTCTTTTCAAGAACATTTGGCCACATGCAATTGATTTTTGTGAGGTGACTAAGTTTTTGGAGCGTCATAATCATGTAAATACTCTCTTTCCTTATTCTTCTTTCATTTTTTTTGAAGCATTGTAATGAAAGCCGAAAAATTCCTATAATATCTTTTCTTTTCTTTTCTATTTTTAATTTATTTTTCTAAGGCATCACTTTGTTTTTGAGTCTTGTATGTAATTTCAAGTAAGTTGCACCCTACCAGGTCCTGATTATAGTTTTACCTACATATACTTTCATTTTGTAAGCATTGTTATCTCAGCCTTTACCCTAAGAAATTTTTTGTTTCTTCAATCTTCCACTATGCTTCTTAGAACAAATAAGGAAGTCCTGCTCTTTTATTACCGACTTTATTTTTCCCATGATCATATCCTAGGCTCAAATTTTGATTCTTTCCCTACTAAAAACCTTATTTTTGTCTCTGCCTTCGTTCTCGATTTATTTTACTGATTCTGAAAATATTGATAAGGGTGTGGAAGAAGTTTGGGTGAGATGGAGGATGAGATTGGTGGTATCATCTCACCACCTCTCACTTGTCTTCCTCGGTGGTCCTGAGATCGTGAATCATATCCTTATGTGACTTTCATCATGACAACTTCAAAATATAGATGAAGTGAAGTTTAACGGTGGGAGTTGATCTGAGCCTCCTCTAGTTTTGCAAATTTGTGGGCTATGTAACTCATTTCAACCTTTGTATGTAGTTTTCTTAGTCATCAATGCACTACAGTTTTTAGTATATGTGATCTTTTAAATTTTTTAATGAAGAGAATTGTCTGTTAATTCATATTCTTGGTTTTTTCACGCCCCAAATTCAAGGGGACGAACTGACACCTACTGTCAAAACATAGGCGTGAGCCGATTCTATTGAGCTATTTGCTAATAGTGCATAGTAACCACACACATTTAAGACAACAAACAAGTATATATCAGCTTAAAAATAAGCCATTTGCCGGAAAGACCCCTGTCAAAAATTCTATAAAGGAAACAACTACTCCCAACATTTCATATAAAGGAATTGCCAGGTAGCACACAAGTCCTATTTGGGCCATCGAGGCCACTATGGTATCTAGAAAACACAAACTATATATCAGTTGTCAAGGCTATCATGATCTCTATATAGAAGTTAAAAATAAGTATATATCAAAAGAAAACATCCAACAGTTATCAAACTTCAGTCAACAAATAAACAAGGTCAACATGGCCAATAACGTGACTAAACAACCCAACACATAATTCTACAAGCTTCTAAGTGTACTAAAGATTTGTCGAGACAAGGCTCTGGCCTACCTAAAATATGTTTACAATAAAAGCCAACAAACCTCAAAACTCTGAAAACTTTGTAAGAAAGGGTCTAGCCAACCTAATAGAAGTCAACCATGTTGCTAAGAAGGTCTATCGAGTCATCTTTTGAGACATGCAAGCATGAATGCAGCACCCCCAAGAAATGGGGTGTCAGTATGAAACAAATCGAGTATCATATTCAATTGACTAACTGAGCAGATATCATATCATAACACTGAAAGTAATTAGGTAAGGAAGTCAAGAATACGATAAGCGTACTGACCTGCTCCTGAATCTAAGCATACCAAAATTAATCAAACAACAACCTAACCAAGCCCCCATAAGCTCGGTGTAACACCTTAGAAGTGGCTACTCAGTTAAACCAGGGAAATTGCAGAAAAAGATTATTGAAGCCTATAGAAATGGACTTTACGGGAGGAATTTACAGCCCATACAAGGTTTCACAGACCGTAGATGCCAACTGTGGATCGAACATCAAAAGTTGAAATTTTAGCACCCAGGTTTACCGGAGGTTTTATGGTCCATGTAAGGTTTCACGGACCGTAGACATGGTTTTAGACCATCTTCAACAACTTGGAAAAAATTGGTTGATCATGACGGACGGGCTTGTACGACTCGTGCAAATGTTTACGGACTGTGGAATGGTCTATAGACTAAAGTTATGTAGACTAAAGTACTAAAAATTAAGAAACTCTAAGAAAACTCCAACTTCTAAGGATGATCATGATGGGTTGTGGAATGATTTATGGACCGTGGAACTGTCCATACAAAGGGACTACAGAACTCAGGCCATTTAGCTTTCATGGGCACATGTACAGACAATTTTATATTCTAGGGACCTATCACGCTCCGAGGCTACCCCATTGATGTAACACGGGACCTAGCATCACGAGTGACCCTAAGCTAACCATGCTGCTGACATATCATAAGCATACTAAAATAACTTAATAAAGAGATATTGTACGGAAGCTAAAACATTAGTTAATTGAAAGATGGGGAATACACAATACTGATCTGAATATATAAATAATTTCTAAGAGTTTAGTGATACTGAACAAACACTCAAAAGCTAAAACTGAATCTAACACTATGTCTGAAAAAGCCTCTAACTGACTAGAGTTGCTAGGACATGCCCCCAGGTAACCCTAGCAAAACTGAAAACTGAAATGAAAGATTGAATCTGAAAAATATGTCTATTGTCCTCGAAGAGAACTCACCACTGAAGCTGTTCAATACGGATCGGGAACCGATCTATGCGTGATCTGGATGCTAAGTACCTGAACCTATATCATGAAAGGATTAGCGCAGAGTATGCGTCAGTAACTTGTAAGGATCTCAAATAAGGTTGAAGGGTTCGATAAGGTATTGAAGGAGTTGAAAAATGACTTCTCCACTTTATCCCAGACAGTCACTTCACACTCAGTTTCTATCAAGCAGCTGGAGACCCAACTGGTTCAAATTGCCACTCACCTAAATCCAAGGCAAAAGGGAACATTATCTAGCGACACAATCCCGAACCTCAAAAATGATTGTTGAGTTTGAGCAATATGTTGTACCATGACGTTAAATAAGGCACTTCTTGGGAGACAACCCAAGTCTTTATTGTTGTTTTTACTGCTTTCAAATATTGTGCATTGTGAGTGCAGGTTGAGAAGAAGTTGGAAGATCAAAGAAGGAAGAATAGCCAATGACAAACCCAAAAGATGATGCTCCTAAGGCATTACGCGGACTAAGTCTTGCCCGCCCTTTGAGCCTAATAAGATGGAAAAGTGTACTATCGAGATCGGCAATCAGAACTCCAAAGGGTGATTCACCGAAGTGCACTAAGTAGACCCCATCGATTTCACCGAATCAGCCTTCAGGTTTGGTGTTTGTTCAGGAAATTTCAGCGAGCTTAAGCTGCAGTTGGCAATTTTCCAAACACGTTTGGCGACGTTAGTCGTGATCACCGAACGGGCCTGATATAAAAGGGCCAAGGGTCTTTTCAAATTCAAAAATCAATATCTTCAAAATCTGAGAGCCTTTTCGATTCCTTTCTCTTGCATCATGCATTTTGAGTGTTTGTGAGCCTCGTGTGAGCATATTGAAGGTACTAGGAGTGCATTTTCTTGGAATTCATGTTAATCCAGCCCCAATCCCTCAATTTCTTGATTATTTTTTGCTTAAAGGTTGGTGTTTCGGCTTCTTGTTGTTATTTTTGAGTTTAGAAAGCAAATAGGGTATGGGCTTGAGCCCTTTAGATATGTTTAAGTGTCTGATTTCGATGGGTAGCGTCATATTGTTGAGATTGAACTGTGGCCTTGTGATTTTAATTGTGAATGCCTGTCAAATTGATGAATCATGATTGTGTTGGTTAAATCATTGAATTGAATTGGTTGATTTTCTGGGTCTGCACCTAATTTGATGTGAGTGAAGTCTGATAGAGCAGGTGGCTACTTTCTTAAGGGAAAATTATCAATTAGTGCAATGCTTAGTGATAAATGGGGGAAATCTGAGTAACTATGGGTAGAAAAGCATCTAGGTGGATAGTAATGTTGAGGGGAGATTAGTATTTGTTGTGCGTGTTGGTTTTGCTGTGAATTTGACACTGGGCTGAAACTTCTTGTTTGGCGGGCTTGTCTTAGTTCGCTAAGGATGATAGGAAAATCAACGAGTAAGACCCAGCTCGCCTTCTTTAGCATGAGCATGGCCTTGGAAACTGTTTCATTTAACGGGCTTGTCTTAGTCCGCCGAACCCATTTGGCGAATCATCGAGTGGGAGAGGAAATCGCCCTTGATGCCTGTTACTTTCCCTTTTGGACTATCAGTTTCAGCGAACTTATCTTAGCTCTTCGTAACTAACTCAGTGAATCACCGAGTTGGCATTAACTTTGCCTTTTGTGCCTGAGCCCTAAATAATTTGATACTGTCTAATTCGGCAAGCTCATCGGAGTTCGCCGATCCTATTTGGCGCATCGCCTTCCCATTAGGCGAGCCTCAGGAATATTTTTGAATTGTGTTTCAATTCGCGTTCAAATTCAACTAACCTTCACAAATCCATTGTTTGAATGTGTGCTTTGTAGATAAATGATAAGAACAAATGGTAAACATGTGAATTCCTCTGATAATGAACATGAGAGAGAGAGAGTCTTCTCCTCATTTTCCTCTTTCAAAAAAGTAAAAAGGAGTCTCAATGAACGGTTCTTCTGGTGCTTCTCAGACACAACAGTCTAATCCTCAAACCCCTACCAATGGGGGTAAGAAATTAAGGAAGCATATAGCTACAAAGAATGTGAACATCCAATCAAAGTTGGTGTCGCCCCTACAAGATCTAAATTTTACTTCTCACATTCTCCCAATTATAGCTCCAAGGGCTTTGAATAGGATCAAGGTAGAAGGGGAACGAACCATTTATGAGGAGCATCGACTCTCGACTGACAGAGTCATGAGTGAGTATCCGGCAATATGGGAAACAATCAAATATCACAAGCTGGAACAGTTCACAAAGGTCCGGAAACCGTATGTGCCAAAGTGGGTACGAGAGTTCTATGATGCCTATGCCAAGGCATTGCTAAAAATTCGAAAGGGAACAGTTTGGAAGCAACTCGAGAAAGTTGAAGTGCGAGGAAAAATGGTTCAGTGTCATGTCACTGAATTTAACACCGTGTTGTGCACTCCAATAATCATACAGATGAATACATAACTTGAATGACAAAAACATTGGATGCACTGAAGGGGTGGTTGGCCCCCCTTATATCAAGTGAGTCTGCACCTATCTTGGATAGCTGAAGGTGCTAAGATAGAAAAAAAGACCTGAACATCATGGTGAGGTATTTATTCGGGTTTGTCAGTAGCAACGTGATGTCGTCCCAAAATGAATCCATACTCTAGCATTTAAAGGCAGTATTAGTAGGTTCCATTATTGAGAAGGACAAGATAAATGTGGGAGGCATAATTGTGGAGGAGATATTAATCTGGGCTCGACATGAGCAGACATCTCTTTCATTCCCAATGCTCATCACTCAACTATGTGAGAGAGCGAGAGTTCGCTTTTGAGGAAAAACTAATGTCAGGATCACACCAGTCCTCTTTAGTGACATTCAGAGGATCGAGGCTAATTATTTGAGAGATGATGCGGCTCGGAAGAAGTCGCCACCACGTGACTCCACTCCAGTGGTCGATCCTTCTATCCTGGAACCTGAAACCAGCACACCTGCTCCTTCTGTAGAGAAGGAATGTATTTCCACGCCTTCTTCTATTGTTGGCTCTTCTATTGATGCATCTGTATAACCTACTACTACTGTCACTACTGCTGTGAGGCCTCCCCCTTCTCTTATTTCCCATCCCTCCTTGACGAAGGCTTTGATATATCAGATGGGCAGCCTTGCCCGGTCAACTGATGTGAGAGCAACTCAGGTTGAGAAGGACTTACCCCAGCTCATTGACAAAGTCATTCATAAGTCCCTATCGCCTGTGATTGTGAGAGTGAGAAAGTGTGAGGGGATGGTAGAGAGTCATACTTTGAGGCTTGATAATTTGACTGCGAGGGTCGAGGCTCGGGAGAAGGTTGGGGGTAGTTCTAGTGTTGTTGATACCCATAAGGAGGAGGTGGCTACTTTGAGGGCAGAGGTGGTCTATATACAGCCTATGGACATCTCCACACTTTGGGGTGAGATTCCCCTTCCAAAGGTGCCCAAGATGCCTAGTGTTGTGCCTCTAACCACTGTTCCTAGAGTTGTTGTAGATGTTGATGTTGAGGATGAGGATGATAGAGTCGACGAGGAGTTGGCCGAGAAAATTGATTAGGAGGAGCTGAGAGATGAGGAGCACGGGATTGCTGAGACACTGTCTGAGCTGTGTGAGACCGATGAGGTAATTCTTCAGGCTACGCTGGAGAGGTCTGTGTGAGAGACTTCAGAGGTCGGGTCTAGTGGAGTCACTCCAGACTCTACCACACTTCCTGCTACTAAGATGGGAACTGATGCCCGAGTTGTACCTCATATGCTACCTCTTATTATCCTATTGCCGGGCATCGATGCACCTTTAGAGGCTTCTCCACCCGAGATTCAAGATGAGAGTGCTCCGCAGGCATAGCCTGTCAGGGGACCCTTTCTCTCATCCTCTCAATACTTTTACTTATTTTACATTGAGGAAATTGCGTTATTATTTTTTGGTAGGGTGAAAGGCCTTCTTGCCAATACTCCTTTTTTGCTTGTATTTTGTTATTTCGTATTTTGAACAATTGTAGTTTATTGATTGTTTATATTAGAGTGCTCTTTTGGGTAATGATGTGTCTCTTTACTTCTATTTCGTTCTCCTTTGATGTTGCAACCCCCCGTGAGTTTAAATCATGAAATGCTTGAAGTTTTCATTGATAACTATTTGAGAATTGATTTTGTTCAATATGGATGTCTTGAATAGTATCGTGATGAGCATGATGTGTAGTGTTGGTGTTGTAAGAAATAAATGGATGTGGTTACACCTTTGAGTGATCTCTTTGAATCTTTTATTGACTAGCTACGTTTTGATGTGAGCCTTGCAATGAACATCGCACGTGTGCTTTTGATATTTCCGGGATGTGCTAAATGAGTGTATTTCAAAGTGTCATGTGTGGTGAGGTTTTACTTGAAAGCATGTATGTGGAGTCCTAGAATTTTCCTTGTTAGTTCAATTGTGTGAATCTTGGTGAATGTGGGACATGATCTTGGGCGAAAATTCAATGAGGGAACCAAATTGTCCATAAAGCCTTTTGTGACTACCTTGTGAGGGTGTGAATCCATGTTGGCGCCAATTGAGCCTAACTTATTTGTTGAAAATCTAAAGAAGCCTCTTGAGACAAATTATCCCTACCTTCTCACCAAAAATGTTTTTTGAAGCATTGTGATGTTTCAATAGTCAGCTTAGGCCAAAAGCCTAAGTTGGGAGTGTGGAAATGAGGGTGAATGAAAGCCGAGTGATGGGCAAAAGGAAGAAGAAATTAGACTCAAATCTTAATGTTTTGCAAAAAAAGAAGGAACCCGGCCTCCTTATAAAAAATGTGTGTTGTACCATCATTGTGATGGCAATAGCTTGGAAAAATAAAAATGAAAAAGAGGACTAAGTGAAATAAAGGGGCATTCGAAATAAATTAAGTGGAAAATCAAGATTTGAGTTCTCAAATGAAAAAGAAGAAAAAGAACTTGAGAAGAGGTGATGATGATTGCAACAATGCTTTGAAAAGAGTTTAAGTCACCAATCCAAAATTTACCATGCCTTAGCCCTCTGCCCAATTACAAGCCTAAAAGACCCTTGAGATCTTAGATGAACTAGGTTGTGTGATGATTGGAAAATATGGGCAAACATATGGAACAAAGCTTGCATGTGTTTCTCTTTTGAGAGAGAGGGAATTGCATTGATTTCTATTACGTTTGTTGATCTTCTTTATGAGAGCATGGAATCGTTCTTGATGTGAGGGAACTTGAATGCATTTGTTGAAACATGTTCTTGTATTAGACAAGAAGCTAAAGTGAGCTTGAGCTTCTGTTGAGACTAGTTAGTCATCATTTGAAGCTTTTTTTTATCATGATTTAGGGTAACATGCTATTAAAAGTAGTCATGCCATGGTGCTTGTATGTTAGCTCTCATTGAATACTGTTGTAGACACCCTTATTGAGCTTATTGTGTTCTTGATTTACTTGAGGACAAGCAAAAGTTTAAGTTGGGGGTGTTGATGAGTGGTAGATTTGCACTCATTTAAGGTTCATTTAACTCAATAATTAGTGTCCTCAATGCCTAACTTTGTCCTTTTCTAATCAAATGTTGATGATTTGCAGCTATAAAGGCAATTGGACAAGGCAAGGACTGAAGTTTGAAAGAATGACCAAAAATACAAAAAAAAATGTAAAGTGAACATTGTTGATCACCTAACATGAATGGCAGATTGCTAACTAAGCTTGACCTCGCCCAAATTGACAGTGCATAGCACTTGTGTCTATCAAAAAAGGTCGGTGAACTCCAGTAGAGAAGGCGATGCACCGAGTTAGAACGACGATCCCGATGTACATCGCCCAAAGTGACAGTGTACAAGGCAAAGATTTAATGATCGAAAGGCAGACTAAGGTGGTATTCAATGATTCGCCGAAATTAAAAGGTTGACTGGATCGAGTCCGCCAACTGAGATTCAAACACTTGAAGTCTAGAGCATCAAAAGGAGAGCTGAGGAACGAAGGGTGATTCGCCGAGCAAGTTTGGCGATCCTGACTAATGTCACTGAGTTGGTTACTAAGTGGATTTTGGGCTAAATTTTGGGAAAGTATAAATAACCCAAAGGATACAGTTTTTAGAGAGTTGGAGAGTTGGACAATTAAGTTCGAATAGAGAGTTGATGGGAGAAAACACTTTGCTTTTGAAAGAACATTTTTTTTGTTTCTTTGGGGTTTTACAATTTGAGACTTCAATTTGATAAATTGAAGCGAAATCCCAAGTTGATTCACTCTTAATTGTTTGATTTCAAGTTACCCATGGCTGCTTTAATGGAAGGTATATTCTCTTTACTTTTTGTGATGGGTGACTAAAACCCCAAGATCTAGGGGTGCTCTAATGGGATTGGGTGTTGATTTAATGTAGTGGGTATTGTGCTATGCTTTGTTTTGTTGTTGTTCATGCATGAATTTGGTCTAATTACCATGGGGTTAAATTATGGGTTTAAGGTTGCAAACTTAATTCCTACTTCCGATCTCCAGTTGATGCTCGAAAGAGATTAATTGGAGTGGGTAATTAGTTTAATACTAGCAATTTAGGTTTGATGTTTATGGCTTGCTTGAAAAAGAGGTTATAGGTCGGATCTATTTTCCCTATTCTTGAAAGAGAGAGTAGAGTAAGGTATTGGGTTTTTTAGGATTGGCATATAGATGAGACCGAAAGGAGATTCTATGCATAGATGTTTTGAGATCGAAAAAAGATTAGTGTCATTGAATATGACTTAGCCTATTCATGTATGTACATCACTATAGAGCAGCACAATGACCCCTATGTTACATCGATTTCCAATCCCCGCACTCCTAGATTGCTTGTTAACTCTTGAGTTCGTTTCGGTTTTAATTTAATTTCAATAATTGATAACTAAATATTTATATTGAGTTGGTGGTACCATCCACCCAATTGTTCTAACTAGTACAAACGAGTTGCTTTAAAATCCAAATTTCTTAATAAGGAATTCTCTACGATATACCATTCCCTGTGGGATTCGACCTTGACTCTTCGTTTGGTTTTTTACTGACGACGATCACTAACTCTTTTAATTGGTTTTGGAGGCTGATTTGAGCATTACCAGTTATGTAAACTGAGGAATAATAAAGAATTAAAGAGGATGTACCATTTCAAGGGACGTGTCACGCACCATGAAAGATATATTAATTCAAAGGTCGTGTCATATGTCGCAACATATGTATTGTTTGAGGGTCGTGTCATATGCCGCAATGGATGCATGGACCAACAAGTCCCCCATGGGTCCTGGACTAAGAGACAGAGGGTGTGTATAATTAGGTTAGACATGCATCGCTATACTTGGCATTATATTTCTTCGCATTACATATCTATATCATTTGTGAACTTGTGAGTGCCTTTCTGTGAAACTTGTGATTGATGAACTTGATCCGGTGTACTGTTGCTCAGTAATTATTGGAGAGTTGTTATTGAAATATGAGCTATTTAGATTATGCAATATTAGGCCGGGTGGGTTTTATGTAGGTTGTAGTTGTGGAGGTTTACTTAGAGTTGTAGGAGTACCCATATTCTATATTACTTGACTTTTTGTTTAGGAGTTTGCTTGTTGAGCAATGTGTTATTTGGTACTCACTTATTACTACTACATTTGTGTAGGTTATGAGCCTATAGGTTACAAGCCTAGATCTTCATGATACGCCTTTTTATTTCCTATTCGAGGCTTCCTATGAAGATCTGTGAGGTAGCTCTTTGCCATCCTAGTAGACCTCTTACTCTTATTTATGATTTTGTTCTACTTTAGAGACAATATCATTTGAGACTTATATTTTTCTTTCAAATCTATTATAATACATTAGAGGCTTGTGCATGTGACAATCAAGTTTTGGAGATTTAATTAAGTTGACTTGTTATCTGCATTATTATTTTTATTAAGATTTTATTTTTATTTTACTTCCACATTTCTATCATGATATTTGAGTTTTATGCTAACGTATCTTGGTGGGATAAGACGAGTGTCATCACATACATTTTTTGGTCGTGACAAATGATATCAGATCCCCAAGTTCAAAGGTCTTACGTGTGTACATGCCAAGTCTAATAGAGTCTCGAGGATTGGTGTGGAGACGTCTGTTACTTATCTTCCAGAGGCTATAATGACTCTTAGGAAAACATCTTCACTTCTTGAATCTATATTGTGTGTCCTTGGTCTGATCTGATTCCTATCGCTTCATTCCACTCTCTCACTTATAGTGATGACTCATGTGTAGTTCTTTATGCGAGCAGTTGGTGTGTCATGTATGGCGTGGAGGTTAGATCTGGTTTGAAAGTGATAGACTTATTAAAAGAATGCATGATCAGATTCAGAATGTTCTACGACTGAAAGAGGTTGAGTAAGGTTATGGCTTAACGATGCACTTTGAGGATACTAGAGTGGTATGGGTGGAAAATGGTTTGGGGGACTTCATGAACGTCGTATCTCTTTTGATTAGTTATTTAGCAGCGGGTATAATATCTGTGTGGTATATATGATATTTGGAGTGGTTTGACAATTGGAAATGGAATGATTTAAGGAATGACTAGGTAATGAGCACTGTAACTTTGGAAACTGCAATTAGTAAAGTTTTCATAACAGGTATGGGTTGCTTAGCGTTTGATGAGAATAATGTTGCGTCAACCAAGGTCAGAATATCTACTACAATGGTACATATGCTTACTTGATTAGAGTTATAGAGTGTGTTACTTCTACCAATTGACTGATCTATGAAAGAATGCATATCGCTTTTGACTAGAGACCGAACAGATTTGATAATATTTTATAGCTACTCAATGGGTAGAAATGTGTGGGTTGTTTGAGTACGATCTTCTCGGTGGGTATGATGTGTTATAGTGGTGGATCTAAAGAGTTTTCACGGTGTGGTACTAGTGGTATATTGAAACGGATACATCGATTATTAAGTGCAACAACTAACTACTTAAGGAGTTATCAGTTGTATCACCTGCTTGTGTAATGAGATTTGATGTTGCATTCACATTTGAGACGCCAACTAGTTTGTTGCTATGGACGCTTGGGTTAAGCATTGTTTATAAAGATGATTTTAGAGGTGGATATTTGGTAGGGTATTAATATGTTTTGATTGTGAAGTATATTTCGAGGATTCTAAGTAGGAACTGGTGATTTCATCGTAAGATCCAAATGAGAGGATTGATACCTGAATGACAAGATTATGGGTAAAAAAATTCCTAGTGAGTATACTTGTATGGAGGCAATTGAAGATTTTAGTAAGAAAGTGTGTATAGAATTGGATTAGCCCTTTGGATTTGGTTGGTATAACTTGGTTTGAGGTGTCATGTCGATGATAAGGTTGACTTTGTAGTGATGGAAAAGGCTACTGAACATGATGGTAATAAGAGTTCGTGATTGATTATGACTAGGATGCAACCATATGATAAGATTTTTTTATTAAATGGATTTTGTATGGTAATAACGACTTGCAGGTATCTAAAGTTGTGGGTTGCTACCATTTGGTGAGTAGCATGGTCGTATAGAAAGTTTTAGGATGTGCTGGGACACCACTCGAATATGATTGAAAGGAGCTAAAGTATAATGGAAAGAATTAGTAGAATCTGGAGGCAAGAGCAAGGATATTTACTCTGATTGCAAAGGTCAAAAATGTATCTTCAAAAACTTGAGAACTGGGTTCAGAGACACGTGGTTCAATCTGTTTTGAGACACGTGGTTCCATCTATTTTCCTCTGGTTATGTTAATAGTGTTACATATTCATTATATGGGTTAAAAACTGTTGGGTAAGATTTGAGAAAAAAGTCTGCAGAAGTTCAACGCAAGTGTGGTGATGAGTTCTTTTGTGGTTTCGAGTTTGGTAACTGGTACGATTGAAATTCTAATGAAAGATATGATAAGGTCGATGGAGAGGCAATCAATGATAAGTTATGATATATGATTTCATAAATATCTTTAAGGTATGATTTAATGTTGACAGATAAGAGGAGTGGGTTACACGACTGGAACTAGGGTTTCAAGTTTTTCATTGTAAGTCTATTTTTTTGGTAGTATGTTTTGTCAAGGTATGAATGATAAGGTAAGAAATGACCGATCACATCATATATTGAGCATTTGAGATGACTTCTGCATGGTTTAGGTCGTAAAGTTTGTTACTTTTGATTGTTAAACGACCTAAGGAAGGGTTTCACTTAAAAATTTAGTTTAAAGTATGAGGTAATATGTCATGGGTTGTTGATCAAAGGATAAGATTTATAAGCAAGTTAGCGAAAGGAATAAGAATCTGATATATTGAAAAGTTTAAGGTATTTGAAATTTGTGTCATGGGAAGGATCTAAGAAAGGTGAAGGAATGAGATACCTCGTATAGAACTTTGGTTTGGAGTTGAAGGTTGTATGGATATTCTCCATTGAGTTCAGATATGGCTATTCAATGTGAACTGCTTCGACATAGATTTACTACAGATTTATCAACGATTTTCATGAAGATTGGGTTTTTGTTTGGGTGACAATAGTGATGTGCGGAAGATTCTGCATTTTTATGTGGGTTAGATTGTTCAAATGATGGCAGTTGACTTATAGATGCACTACAAGATGGGATACAGTTCTACATGGCGATTGAGGATTCTAAGCGAGGTTGATACCACTTTGTTGATGAGACTGCACAGACTGTTATGATGTGTTACATAGACACTTGATGATAAATAGAGGTTATATGCTCATAGTATACATAATTATTGGGGTGATGAAAGATTTCTCTAAGTTTTGGCATGAGGTATATGATTGTTTGAATGGTAGTTGAAATATATATGTGAAAGATTATATGGAATCGATATTATGCGTGATTTAATAGTTTTATCTCGATAGGAGAGTACTATCAGATTTGGAATTAGTGCTATCAACCATAGGTGGGACCCGTTTAGGTCATGGAATGCTTAAACAGAAAGAGAAAGAGTCATAGCTCGGGATGTGTGGAAATGACATTGTGTTTACCAAGAAGACCTTGATACTAGTGACGGTTTGAGAGTAAGGTAAGTGGTATGTGTGGTTATGATGTTTGTTAGTATTAAGAGTGTTGACTTCAGTGGAATACTGTGAGAGTATGTGGGGTTTGATAAATCGAGTATGTATACAGTTGTAATGTGGATCATATTGAGAGACAGTGGGTGTGTATCGTTAGGTCAGACATACATCACTATACTTGATATTACATTTCATTGCATTGCATATCCATATCATTTGTAAACTTGTGAGTGCCTTTTTGTGGAACTTGTGATTGATGAACTTGATCTGCAGTTGATCTATAACTGTTGGAGAGGTGTTAGTGAGCTATGAGCTATTTATATTGTGCACTGTTAGGTTGGGCTGACTTTATGCATATTGTAGTTTTGGAGGTTTGGTTGGAATGGTAGGAGTACTCGTATTCTATATTACTTGACTTTGTGTTTAGGAGTTTGCTGCTAAGTACCGTGTTGTTTGGTACTCACCCCTTGTTGCTATATTTGTGTAGGTTACGAGCCCAAATCTTCGTGATACTCCCTCTTCTCTTCCCGTCTGAGGTTTCTTGTAAAGATTTGTGACGTAGTTGTTTGTCATTCCAGCGAACTTCTTACTCCTATTTATAATTTTGTTCTACTATAGAGACAGTATGACTTGTGTTTTCTTTCAGTTTATCGTAATACATTAGAGACTTGTGCACGTGACAATCATGTTTTGGAGATTTAGTTAAGTTGACTTGTTATCGGCATTATTATTTGTTGTTAAACTTTCAATTTTCTTTTACTTCCGTATTTTATCATGATATTTGAATTTTAATCAGATTTGTCTTGGTGGGATAAGACATGTGTCATCACATCCACTTTTTAACTGTGACATCAATATATAAATATATTTATCACTTCACTATGATTAAAGGATAGGACAATGCTAAATAGCCAGAAAATTTGACCAGAAATTTAAAAACATAAGTAACATTTAAATTCCAGATAGGATAGGATTAATCGCCTCTCTCTCTCTCTTCACCAACATTAACGCGGTCGACATGCGGATTCTCCACCGTATAGCCCAACATTGCTGTCCCATATTTTATCCATTTGCATTAATTTTGTTTCTTTCTCCTCATTAACATATTAAATCACTCGATTTAACTTTTACTCTTAACGATTAAGTATTTCATATATATTCTTTAGGAAAAATTCTTTTGGCCAGAAAATTTGGCCAGTATTTTACCTTTTTGAACATTTTTACCCTTTTAACTTTAATAGAAAAAAGATCAGTTTATTTTAAAATAAAAATGATATTATAGACTTTTTAAATTAAATAGGAATGTGAAGGGCTTTTCTGTTTGGATTAGGAAATACAATGAATTCCACCGGTCCCCCTCAATGTGAAAAAGCATAATGTATAAACCTAACTTGACTTTCGCGGATAATTATGTTTTTTAATTTTAAGTGTGCATAAGTAAATATTTAAATTTATATAAAATTGAACAAGTAAACACACGTATCCTAAGTGTCATAATACATGTAGGACACCACATAGATTACAAAATTGTCATATAGGATAAATGTTCAATTTATACAAATTGAAGTGACTATTTATGCACATCTAAATTAAAGGCATAGCCAAGTTAAGGTTTATTATGTATTATGCCCTCAATATTATGCAAAAATTAGAAATTGGTCCATAAATTTATTTTTCTCTATCCTTGTCCAACTACAACTAGGCTTCTCTGTTTGTGTATATATATAGATATATATGTCCATCGGAACCCAGCAAACGGCTATTATTGAGTTGTGAATTGTCAATTAGAGAAGCCCTGTGGGTGAATGTCTGCAGTTCCATTAACGATCTTCAACAGCAGGAAAGAGGGGTAATCAACCAGCATTTGTTGATTAGATTGGTTCTCATGATGTCTGATGGTTACTATTACACTTCAAAGAAGAGCGATGATATTTGCCCAGATGTCTGTGGACAGGTAATAATCACAATTTTACAGTTTATTTTTCATCTCATTGTGTTTTTTTTTCAAATTCAAAATTCTGCCAAGATCATATGTTTCTCTCTTTCTAGAATGTGCTTTTTGTTTTTTCTATAATGGATTATCTGTAAACCCAGAATACTGAATTGATGGGAAAATGGTTGTAATCAGGGTTTTTTTTTTCTAAAAAAATTGCAAAATAATTTTTTTTATGGAGACAAAATTGTGTATGTTCCAATTGTTTTGTATAAGTAGGTCATGGATTGAGCCCTTTGAAATTCCTCTGATTGCACTCTTTCTGAACCTTTGTTTTGCTGTTTGGAATTTCAAGTCTTATGGTTGTATACTTAGAACAGTAAATTAATTTGTTTCTCTGTCTAGAAGGATTCATGAGAAAACTATATGTATATACTGAACATGTTTGGAGTTCCTTGGTCAATGTTTTGTAAGTTGGTTCTTAATAAATATCTGTTTGAACTTATAGATGACATGTCTAGCACCACCTACCCTCTCCACCCAAAAAGTGACATGTCTAGCACCACCTACCCTCTCCACCCAAAAGGGAAGAGGAAAAGATTTAACATGTTGGGTTATTACTACTTTTGGTTGTGTACTTAGAAAGTTACTGTTTTAATGTGCAGCATGATTCACCCACAACATTAAGCATGTCAAGACTACGGTGTATGCTTCGAGGATTGGATTTGAAGGCTCTCATTTTTTTGGTTGTGTTTGTGCCAATGTTCATAGTTGGTGCATACTTGCATGGCCAGAAAATTACCTACTTCCTCCGTCCCCTCTGGCAATCTCCTCCAAAGCCCTTTATTGAAATTACTCATTATTATCATGAGAATGTACCAATGGAGGATATTTGTAAGCTACATGGATGGGGAATTCGTGAATATCCTAGGCGTGTCTTTGATGCTGTTCTATTCAGTAATGAAGTCGATATGCTTAAAATCAGATGGAAGGAGTTGTATCCTTACATCACACAGTTTGTTCTTCTCGAGTCAAACTCAACATTTACTGGTTTGCCTAAACTCCACAATTTTGCACTTAATAGGGACCAATTTAAGTTTATTGAGCCTCGCTTGGCATATGGAAACATTGCCGGAAGAGACAAAAAAGGTGAAAATCCATTTTTTGAAGAGGCATATCAGAGAGTAGCATTGGACCAACTTCTGAGACTTGCTGGCATTGAGGATGAGGATTTGCTCATAATGTCCGACGTTGATGAGATTCCTAGCGCTCATACCATTAATCTTTTGAGGTGGTGTGATGACATTCCTCATGTCCTTCACCTTCATCTGAAGAATTACTTGTACTCATTTGAATTTCAGATTAAGCACAGAAACTGGAGAGCTTCAGTCCACAGGTATCAGAGTGGTAAGACTAGATATGCACACTATCGTCAGAGTGATTACATTTTGGCAGATGCAGGTTGGCATTGTAGCTTTTGTTTCCGCCACATTAGTGACTTTATGTTCAAGATGAAAGCTTACAGCCACAGTGATAGAGTGAGGTTTTCACATTATCTGAATCCTACAAGGATTCAGGATGTCATTTGTAAAGGAGCTGATTTATATGACATGCTTCCTGAGGAGTACACGTTCAAGGATATTATCGGCAACATGGGGCCTATCCCCCATTCGTACTCAGCAATTGATCTTCCTTCTTATCTGTTTGAAAATCCAGACAAGTACAAATATCTTTTGCCTGGCAACTGCAAAAGAGAAAATGGCTAAGTCTTACGACAGTTGGGAACGTCTTCTCAACAAAGGAGGTGCTCAGGGACAGGTTTTAGGTTGCACCTTGAGGGGCTCTACTGCTCTAATCAGTAAGTGGTAACTGTGGTGTAGCAGTATTAAATACGGTTATACCTTGTGTGCAGAAAGGTTGAGGTAATCCTGGGAGGGATTTTTTGTGAGATAGTTGAGATATTCATTTGCCAAAGTGAAGATTCAATTTAGGGGAGGAGGACATGAAGTGTTTGGGTAAATTCATTACTGTTTCCATCTGTATTGCATTACCCTGAGATTATAGAACTTGTTTGAATGACAATAGTCAGACATTTTTGTTAATGGATTTTGTGTTCTTCCTCTTCTCTTGAAGAGTAATTTAATTCTAATATTTACTATAAATGGTGCTTTTCTTGAATTTCATTGATATGATCTTGACCACCTGTTTCATTTTTCTTTGGTTGTAGCACCATACATTATTAGTAGTAGAGTGTAGAACATACTTGAATAGCTCCCATAATATTTTTTCATGTTAATTTCTTGTTAAGTTTGTTGAAGGAAAACCTCTGCGGAATAAATTTTAGTTTGAATTGAATAGTTAGAGGTGTTTCAGAATCAGATATTTGCAACTTTTGTGATTTTAGTACCTAGTAAAATAGGGGAGATATGAATAGAAGTTCTGAAACTGTTGAATGATCCATTTTCCATCTTGTTGAGAAATATGCAGAACTAGTCTTCATAGAAGAAATTACGTCCGATCTATTTTGGAGAATGATGATGTTTTTACGTAGTGACTTGGAATGGTGAGTTTGTGTTGTGTTTGTTCTTTGTAGTCCATAAGGGAGTTGCATTGCACTTATAGTTTCTTGATCATTGTAAGGCATTACTTAGGTGTTCTTTGCCTACTAGACAAATGTTTATGGTATTCAAGGCAAGCCCTTTGAAGGATATTGCTCTTTCTCTAATTGCCTGCTGATGCAATTTGACCACAGTCTGTGGAGCACAAGTTAGAAGTAGAAACGGATCCAGGTTTTTCACATAATACCGATATTCTGTGATTACCAAAGTTTAATTATCACATATGTTCTCTCTCTCTCTCTTTGGTTCAAATTGAGGTTTGATGCTTCTATGATTTACAAATGCACAAATTTGTAGCATTTTCTGTCGTAGTTCTCATATGGTAACTCTCTGGAGACATTATAGCTAAAATAGTGAGAATTTGTTTTATTTATTTAGAGCTAAATGTTCTTGTGTTAGATTGGATATACCAGTATATGATGCTATATAATATATGTGTGAGTGTGTGTGTGTGTGTGAATAGTTGTTTCTTTTGCTTTTGTATTTATCTGTGCATTGTAATGGGAGTTGAATCAACATAAATCACTGGGACAATGAATGCAAAACTGGATGCACCATAATATATCAGACTTGACATTTCTGATTTCACACACAGTAAAGTCATTCTCTGATTTCTGGAGATGCAATTTTGATTTATCCTAGAATTAACATAAATTTCATTTTTAAAATTAATTCATATACGCTAACTTTTAGATATAAAATTAATTAAGTATACAAGAGATTTAATTAAAAACATACAATTTATAGAATGTTAAAATAAAAGTTTTTTTTATAATGAAATAATATTAAAATATTCAACAGTTGTTAGGGTGGCCAACTCCAATCCAATTCTCCATTTTACTCTCGAAAAAATAATATTTTTTTTCTCTCCTCAATATTATATTATTACTATTAAATATACGCTCATAATACCGAACATTTAATCTCTATACATCACATAAAAGCTTCTTTTTATAGTCTAAAACACTTGTACGAGTACAGTACAATTGCAAGCCCTTTTCAAGTTATATATACCATTGGTAAACTTCTGATCGGACTTTTGGATGTTATAATTGATTTAGAGGTCATGTACTGACCTGATCAATCACTAATTAAAAACAATGAAATTTTGGTTCATTAAATTCATTTTCTTAAAAGGATTCTTACATAGCTGTATAGGTGATTAAAAAACAAAATAAATTGCATGTATATGTAATATTGTATAATAGTTATGTAATGTATGATATTGTATAAAAAGTGTATAACTATGTATATATGATGTATAACTATATATCAAATATATATACACTTTGTTTATGTAATATTCATACATTGGAAGTTGTTCTTGTTTTTCAATCTCGATTAACTCATATCTCCCCTAAATAGTTCCAAAATTTTAGATATGAATTTCTCACAATGTTTTGAATTTTTTTTAAAAATTATTCACTTAAACAATTCACTTTGTTGCACATCAGATTTCATTTTCTTTTTTTTCTTCTTCTTCTAGATTTATCCTCCATTTTATTTATCTCCCCCCTATATGTACACACACAATTAACATCTAATTTCATCCTCAAATCAGCCAACCAAAATAGATTAGTATTATTTTTTCTCTTGAAAAATTTGTGGGAAAAAAATGAATGCATCAACAGCAAATGGATCCACATGGATCACAACAGCAAGTATTGGGCTGCAATAAAGAAGGCCGAAGGGCCATTTTTTTGTAGTAAATAATAGTTGAGTTAGATCAACGAATTAGGAGATAACTTGTTAAACACAAATGAAAAAAAGTTGCTTTAGGTATGGACAAACAAACCCAAGAAACTAAAGATGGATCCATGAGGAGACAGGAGAAAACATTTTGGGTAAGAAATTTTAAGGAAAAATTATGCAGAATTTAGGAATGGCAATGGAGAGGTGTCGGGCGGGTTGAGCTAACTCACAAAATTTAATCTGCTATGCAAAATAATTTTTCTCATTTTCACCCGGCCTGCATAAATTTTTTAATATTTTTCCTTTTCAAGTTTGATACTAAAAACAAAATTCATAAAAATAAATTTATTTTTTCATTAAGTTGTATTAATTTAATAGATAATGACTTAAATTTATTTTTTTAGAAGTCAATTGGGAAACATGTAAAAAATTGTATTGGTTTTGAAACGATTTTCATTTACTATCTTGAATATTTTAGTAATTTTAAAGAAACTATCTTAATAGATAATGCTCTATCACGTCTCTTATAACATGTAAAAAATTAAAATTAAGTTTGAACCCACATAAAACCGCATAGACCCGCAACCCACCCTGGGCCGCATTAGTTTTAAAAATAACAACTTTAACCTGCCCGCATCCCTTCCAACCACGCACAACCTTAAACCTGCCCCCCATAGTCTTAAAGTCGCCCCGCCTCACATCAGCTCCACCCATTGGCATCCCCTATGCAGAATGTCAACTCTTAAAATTTATTTACACTCAAAATAACCCATTTTAAAAAATCATTATTTTATTACATTAATTAACTCATTTCGTTGTTTTCCATTAATAAGTCCATTTGTTGTTTTCCCTCGTTTTTTCTTCTTTTCTTTCTTTCTCTTCTTCTTCTCTTCCATTGATGATTTCTTCTCCAAACAATCTTCTTCTTCTTCTTCTTCAATTCTTCCTTTTTTTTTGGTCTTATTCTTTTTCTTCTTCAAACTTAAAAATATGAAGTTGATGAAAATGTCATTTGAGTTTTCAATAAATTTCAATTATGATTTCTATGTAGCTTTGCTATTTAGGAATTTATTTTATAATTTTTTTCACTAAATTCCTTGAAAACTTGATATTAAGTTGTTGTGTTCTAGTATAATAATAATAAGAGATATTATTCAAATTTAGTGGTTAAATTAAAAAGACATTGATTTAGATAATTATTGAGTTGTACCGTTATTTAGGGGTGTACAAAATTGAACCGAACTGCAAACCAAAAAAAAATCTGACTAGTGGTTTGGTTTGACTTGATTTTGTATTGAAAAAAAAAAACTCGACTATATTTGGGTTGGTTTGGTTTTAACTAAAAAAAACCAACTCGACATTATATATATAATTTTAAAATTTTATTTTATACATAAAAATATTTACTTTGATATAATTTTTAAATATTTCTTATACTTTTTCATAGTTTTTATCTTTTAATATATTATTTCAAGTTTGAATTTAGAATTCTGAATGGTCCAATAAAGACCATAGATATTGGTAATTACAATAAAGCTTAAATCAAACTCAAATTAACAATAATGCAAAAAGAAAATCAATTCAACAATAAGAATGACAATAATATTGAATATTTGTTCTTTAGTTTTACATTGGTTTAGACAATTAAAGTACATAATCTAATTTTAATTTTTCTTTAATATTTAGTCATGTAACTAATACTTATTAAACTTATTTTAGCATGATCTAGTACTTTTAAATTATGATCATTTTCATTATGACTTATTAATTTGCAATAGTTGTTTTACGCGATTTCATTACTATTATTTTTGTTGGATATTTTAGTGTCATTAATCATATCATATTGTGTTATTTTCTTAAGAAACACCTTAGATAGTTGTATTTTGATAGGACTAAAGAAATATTTGAAGCACAAGTAAATTATATGTTTGTATGAATATTTTATTGGAAAAACCCAAAAAACACGAAAATCCAAAAAATCTGAAAAAAACCGAAGTTGAAAAACCTGAGTTTTATTGGTTTGGTTTGATTTATAAATTTAAAAGTCCGACACAAATAATTTGATTTGATATTTGAAAAATCCGAACCAACCCGACCATGTACACCCCTACCGTTATTCATTCTCCATGATTCAAAAGCTTATCAAGGAATTTCACCTTTTAGTGAAACATCATTAGTCTGTAACTGTTGTGACTTTATGAGAGGATGACTTTAAAAAAAATTCATCTTCTAAAGATGGTATTATTGTATGTATTATCGGTACATAATTATACATCACATATACACTATCAATACATAATATATATTTATACAAACGGTCATTTTTATTACAGTATAAAATATCAACACATACACTATATGTCATGTATACACAACTATATAATAATACATTACATAATCTATTTATTTAATGTTTATGTATTGTATAAACAATGTATATGAATGTATATATAATTTTGATACATAAATATACATTATGTATATATATATAATCTCAAGACATTGCACAACTATTTATACAATATCAATACATTACAGGTACAACAATTATATTTGTTGATATTTTTTTGTCACATGTATGGAATAGGTAATAAATTGTTCCATCAAGTTGTTTTCATTTTTTAATGTGAAAATACCTTGAGAAGCCGTGCATATAGTAACAATACTAACTACAAAAAATGCAGCTTTATCCACGATGTTGGTCTCATTCATAGTTCTCACATGGCTAAACCTTGCGTCATTTTTACCTTTTTGGGCTATTTTGAATGTAAAAAACACGATTAAAGACAACAATATTCATTCTGCGTTTTGTACATTGACCTCACTAAAAAGGTAATATCAAAATGGCACAGTAACATAACAGTTGGTTCCAATTTATGTGTTTTATACTCTGATCTATTAGTTTTCTTGTAACGCCATAGCTAATAATCAAGTCTATTATGGATTTGGACATGTTAGACTCATGATATTGATGCTCTTAAAATTCAAAGAGAGAGAACTATCCCTAGTCACAATGTGCTCATGCTCTTAATAAACCTTTTCAGGAGAAAGGCACAATGTGCTCAAGAAAACTTTAAAAATATTGAAAAATGGAGTACATATCATTAAATTCCCTAGTCTCAAGAGTCGATTTGAATCTATCACTATTTATCTGTCAAAGTTGAAGAATATGGTGTAACACCTTAGAAATTGAAAAGGAAAGGTTGCATTTTGGGAACTGAAGTTGTTTCTACGAGTTGACCTACGGACCGTAGAAAACTCTAGGTCCGTAGGAAGGCTATCGTAGGAGTTGGATGAGTTTTGGAAAATGTCAAGTCGCTGAAGATGGTCCACGAGTGAACATGATGGGTCGTAACAAGTCCTACAGGCTGTGAAAAGTGTGCTTAGAAGTTGATGAGACTTGGTAAAATTTTGAAATGATTTTTGGGTTCTACGATCAGGTCGGACTATAGAAACTTCCACAGCTCGTAGGAAGGGTTTCATGGAAGTATGAACAATTAATGAGCCTCAATAATAGTTCTACAGTTTACTAGGATGGTTCATAAAAAGTTTTACGAACTATAAGTCCAATCGTAGTCACTGTTTGACAATTTTTAATTAAGGGTGTTTCGATATTTTCCTACCCATTTAACCCCTAAACTATGTCGTTTTGACCCTATAATTATTTTTACTCTTCAAAACTTAGCCTATTCCCTCCCATTCACTTAAACTCACAAATTCTTTCAAGGATTTCTTCTCAAAATTCTCTCCCAATGACCCCAAACATTGATTTTTAGTTTGCACTCATGATACCTACAAAAATTTATTCAATTTAGGGTTGTTTGGTACGAAGGAAAATGTTTTTTATGAAAAATGTTTTCCTGGAAAACAAGTGAATTTCTGATTATTTTTTTTCTCATGTTTGGTTGGCGAGTAGAAAATATTTTCCAGAAAATTCTATGATGATGATGTTTGTTTACAAGATTACAAATTGCAATTGAAAATGAAAATGAAGAAAATAAAATCTCTTCAGGATGAGGCACGAATATCTCGCTTCCTTTAATTAGGAGATTCAAGCCTACTGCAAAAAAAAAAAAAATTATCGGTCCAACGATAGTCCTTCTTGACTTGTCTCCTTCAAGATATAACAGCCTAATCACATAGTATAACTCAACAAACTTTGGACAAGAGTTGAGTCCAAAGCTCCACGAAAAGAACACCTCCCTTCAGCTAATGAGAACTCTCTTTTTAACTAACTTTTATGCACTCTCTATTTTCTTATATTCAAAATAAAAGAAGACCACCACTATTTATAGTTGAATTTTTCTCCCTAGCAATGAATATAAAAATAATAAGAAGTAAATAGAGAAGGTTTTGGTTAATTAGGGTTTCTCAGAATGTTTTTGCCCTTTTGGTTAATTAGGGTTTCTCAGAATGTTGTTGTCATTCTTCTTCTTCTCTTTTTATTCCTGTAGATCATTCATTATCGATCGATCTTTTTTCTTTAATTTTTGTTGCTTGTACAATTGTACTGTTGTATATATATCTGCTTCATCACCTGTATAATTTTTTCTCTTGAATAATCTCCCTTTAATATAATAAGCTTTCTCCAATTTCATCAAACACCAAAAAAAGAAAAAAAAAATACTCTTAGTGCAATTTCATCAAACACCCCGCAAACAAAAAAATGATCTTTTTTCATTTTCTCTAACACCTAAAAGAGAAAAAATTAATCTATCTTCATTTTCATTATATACCCAGATTTTTTTTAGCTTTCTCCGGTTACATCAAAATCTCATAAGAAATTAACTTTCTCTAATTTTATAATCCTAAAATTTGAGATACACGAAAATCATAGACCAAAAATTAGTGAACAAAACAAATTTTGTTCTAGATTAAGATGAGGTTAAATACAGAGAGAGAGATTAAAAATCGCACTAACACCCTCGAAGGGAAAAAATTGGAGTGAGAAAAGTATGTGGTCTATTTGAACAAAGAGAAAATGAAATGAAATGGGAGGTTTTAGACTTTTAACATGTAATTTCCTATGTGGGAGTTTTAAATGATGTGGAATCGACGTGAAATCAATTGTAATGCACGCACCCTTGAGCTATTCGAAAAGGGGTTTAAAATGTTATGTTTTAATATGTTTAAGGGTTCAATTAGCAAAATGGTGAATAGAAGAGTCCAATTGACAAACGGAACATAATCTCAAAAGCAAAACATATTATATTATTAAAATGCTAAAAGAGCTGACACAAACTTTATACCATGAGATCCATAACAAGTTTGTAAAGAGAGAAAATTGGAAGAACAATATGTTGTTTGTCAATCATAATAAACTAGTAAAGCTTAATTAGCAATAATAATAATAAAAAATAGCACATTATTTGAAGATCTACGAGCTGAGCTTGAAGCCGACATACGATTCTTCTTTTTAACTTAATAATTTTAGTTAAAACTTTATATTTCTATTACAATTTTTTTTTCTATTACTTCCTCCTCCCGTCCACTTTTAGCTGTCATGTTGCGTTTTCCAAAAGTCAATTTGACTAATTTTTAAAGTTAAATTAGATTGCACATTAATTTGATATTTTAAACAAAAAATTAACTATTAAAAAACAATACGAAAAATACTATAAATTGTATTTTTTTGCATATCAATATAATGAAAAAATACATCGTATAATATTATTCAAAGTTTTTATCGTTTGACTCTAAAAAAAAAATCATGATAACCAAAAGAGGACGAAGGGAGTACAATTTACATTTGATGTAAACGTTCCGGTGAAAAGCAATAACACAAATCAGAGTGGCGCAGCGGAAGCGTGGTGGGCCCATAACCCACAGGTCCCAAGATCGAACCTTGGCTCTGATATAAGGTTTATTTTTTATTTTTTTTTCTTGTTTTAATTTTTTTTTTCTTTTGAATTTGGCGTTAAAAGCAAGCACTATAATATCAATTTTTTCTTGTGTAAAAGTTAGAATTTTGAATATGGCTGGTGCTGTTCGTCCTCTCTTCGGTGGCGCTGTTTCCACTACTTTTCCTACCCGTTTCGAGGTTTTTATTTATTTATCCAAAATGATAATTTTATATGATTTTGCAATTTCTCATATTAATTATTTTCATTGGTTTTGCAGGATGTTAGTAATGTTCGCCAAGTTCCTGATCATCAGGTTTGTTGAAACAACCTTTGTTTTATCCGTATAGTTGAATTTTTAAGTGTGGTGGTTTAAGGCACACCTGATCATCAGGTTTGTTGAAACAACCTTTGCCTTTGTTCTTGTTTACTTTTGATTGAATTAAAAAAAATGCACTTGCACTGTTATAAATAAAAGTTCAATCTTGGAAGAGAATAGAGATACTGGATTTTTTATTATTTTGGATAGTGTCTCATTTTATTTTTACTTTGATCGTTTGAATGCAGGAGGTGTTTGTGGACCCTGCGGGTGATGAGAGTTTGATAATTGAGCTTCTGGATCTGAAGATGGATGTAGCAGACAGTGGTAGTGCCACTTGGTTTCTTCAAGACCTTGCCAATGAACAAGACGCTGACGGAACTACAGTAAGCTCAGATCAACTGTTTTGGTTTCTGTTTGATTAAAATTTTATATGCTTTTTGAGGTAGTAAATATATATGCTAATATGAACTAACTAATTGTAGGGACATGCCAACGACTACCATTCTTTGATTTGTTCGTATGGGTTGTTGTTATCTTTTCCGGATCTCTCAAATAATTCAAAATTGAACATAATTTGTATTAGTTGTTTGGTATTAAAAACTATTGCGACTCTTGTTCCTGTTTCAAAATCCAGCTACTTTCTGGGTCTCTAGGTTTAGGTGTGAATTCTCATGCACTACTCAGGCATTTTGGTAATCCGTTTAAATACTGATCCACGAAGAGCAGAGTGATTTTTTTCCCCTTTTGAAATGGTAAGCAGGGCAGAGTAAAATGGAGTTTATCTTCTTTTTTTTACCCTTTATTGGTCCTAGCAAAATCAGGAAGAAAGCTACGTAAGGAAAAGGCCATTACTTCCTTGGGAAAGAAAGAATGAACTGCAGCCAGACATAATGGTTGAAGGATCGATCAAAATTTTGGCATGGCTTCCTAGAGTATTCTATGTCTCTATGTGGTTCGCTGGTCTGGAGATCTCCAACGCCACCTAAATTTCAACTACAAAGATATTATCTTGATCTTTTTAGTTTGTACTAATAAAGAATAATCTTCCTACCAAATCTTCACATTAATTCATCTTCCATTGGGTTTGACCTCACAAGGACTAAACCAACGCAGTAAATCAATGGATTTCCTCCATATATCACTGTTTAGTTCTCTATTTTAATTTCAGTTTTGTTTCAAAAGAATTTATGATTTCTGGTTTTATCTCTTTTGTTCTTGGTTAAAGTAAATCAGTACTCCAACAACTCTCCGAGTTTTTCTTCAAGGTCCAGTATTACATTGCAAAATAATTATTCTTGTATTTACACAACCATATAAATGGGAATTCTTTTACATGAAATGTGAGATATTGAACTTGTTCATTTCTCTGAAGCTTGCAGTTTGCTTATTGGTTACGCCCAGGTCGTTATAAGTTGTTAGGTTGCATAGCATCTCAGATATTATCTTGTTGATTTTATTTCGGTTTATATCTACAGATCACTGACACTGAGCAGTCATCAGTGTTTGAGGCTCCTGGATTGTGCTATAGAAACATGCCTGCTGTCATCACCACCGCTGTTGGTCAAATGGTATGTTATTGTTATTTTACAAGTGCTCTGCGTTTATTAGTTGGTAAAATTTATCATTTCATATTGTCAAGCTAATCCTGATCAACCTTATTCAATTCATAGGCAGTTGCTAAGGGAAGACAAGGGAGGGAAGCACAGAATTTGGTTAAGGTAAGTGTGCACAGTCCCTTTCCCCGATGGAGTTTTAACTGCAAGATGACATCTGATCGTGTCCCATTCAGGTGTACCTGGCAAACATTCGCCTTAAGGAAGTTGAGACGGATGTTCTGATAACTGCATATGAGACTCTAGTAATTAAGTAAGTTTGGACGCTAACTCGTTTTACTCCTCCTGTTCCTAAAGCTATAAAGTCAAATTAGCTTGCTGTCTAACATTTTCTTTGTTACCTTTGTGATTGTAGCCCCTTGAGTGAGAGTGCTACCCCAGTCGGGGCAGGCATGGCTGTACCTGCTGCACATTCTGGAGTTATGCCAATGGCTGAAGTTTTAAAACTTGCAGTCTCTAGTTTCAAAGTGCACAACTGGAGTCTCTTTGGCTCTGCTGCTGCTGCTGCTTGAGTTGCAGTTACATACATCTGGCATTGCTTGGTTGATTATTGGTCCATTCTCGAAGAGTCCTGTTTTTTTTTTCCGTATTCGATTAGTTGCTTAGCTGGTTCCTGTTAAGTGAAATCAACCTTTTAAGTGAACTTGTTTGGCAGGATTTTGAAATCAACATTTTGCAACAAGAGAACGAACTGAAAGCGCACGTGACAGGAAGAACTTGTTTCTGCTCTGTTTTTCTGGGAATATAAACCAAAAAAATGAAAAAACTGACTTGAGCAATAGGCAGCTGAATTCTACAAAAATGACGAACATTCGCAGCAATGTAGGCTGCTGCAGAAGTAGTTAACTGACCAAATGATTCGAAAGATTGCAAAGAAAGGTGTTCATAGTGACAAAAAGTAAGGCCTAGCTCCCCACTTGTAATGTTACTAAGGTAGAGTTGGCAAAATTAGCTCATAAAATTATAATCGGGAAACTTACATAGATATACTATATTAAGAAAATATTTATCATCTATAGCAATAACATTTTTTTTTTCACAGAACACTTATAATATATTTGTAATACAGTTTTAATATATATTACAGAGAATAATTTATAAAATACATATAATACAAATTTTATTGATGAATAATACATTTTGAGAAATCTACACAAATTAGACCCATTAGGCAAAGTATTTATCCTGATTGGACCCACAACCCAAATTATTACATTACTGCCCCTTCTTGTTCTATTCATTGAACCACCGTTGCTACCATTAGAGTATATATATACTCTGATGGTATTTATATACTCTGATAGTATAGCAGTAATTGAACAATCTTTTTTCTTTTTAAAAAAAAAAAACAGTCTCTTCCTCCTTGATGTCATCAAAGTATATATATATATACTTTGATGGTATCAAGAGTAAACGTGAATTAGTAGTTAAAAATGGGGGATGAATGAAAGTAATGGGATATTCGCTTGTAAATACTTTCTCTTTTTGGGGTACAAGTATTCTTTTCCCTACGTTTATCAGAAACTTTAATACATTTCTAATGGATTATGTCAATTTCTTACCAAACAAGCATAATATATTTTAAAATACTTATAATGCATCTATATTACATGCATAATTTACTTTTAATATATATTGCATATTTATCATATTATTGCTATATATTGCTATATATAGTAATAAATAAAAAAATATCGCTATAATCATTATTTATTTGTTAAAAAGTACTCATCCAAGTAATTTTTTCTATTTCTATTTAAATAAAAGATAGCCAAAAGTCATAGAAAGTATACACACACTATATAATATAATTTGCCAAAAGTAATAGAAAGTATACACGGACTTTACAATATAACTTACTTATACATGAACTAAACACTTACTATACATTATGAATCATTTTGATCAAATTATATATCAAAAGACTCGAAACATCGAGAGGATTAAATATCTAAAATTTGGGACCGTTTAGAGGAGATTTTAAGTTAATCGGGATTGAATAGCCGGTGAATACTTCATGTATAATCATTAATCTATATTTAGTTTTTTGAGTTTATCATAATGAATATATATAACTCATGGATAGGTAAGCGATATTCAATTTTTTGAGTGTATCATAATGTATAGTCAATGTATACTTTCTGTGACTTCTGACTATTTTTTATGTAAATTAAAACATGACTATACTTGTTGTAAACTAATTATTTTATTGTATGTGTGTATATATATATATCCTATTCATATATTACTATAAGTGGGAACAAAAAAAGTTTTAAATATTAAATTGTATCATTTTAATAAAAGTGTTAATGACTTTTGCACTTCTTTAGATTAATTTCTAATTAAAATATCTAATTTAATAATATTTATCATCTATAATCTATATGTATATTTTATTTAATCATCATCATCATATTATATAATAATAATAATTATATATTATATTATATTAAAAGTGGGAAGAATGTTAGGCAAAAGTTAGATTACTACATTATCCATACATTAAATTAAAATATTATAAATATTAAATTAATTAAATAGTAACTATATTATATTACACTAAATACTAAAAGTGGAAAAAAAACTTATTCAATAATCACAATAAATAAATATTTAAAGAAATGTGAGAAGCCACTCTTGTAACTCCAAGAATCACTAAATTTTAATATGTGTTTAAAGGATAATTATATAGTAGTATTTATTAGGAGTGCTCTTTACATTTGTTACATTGAATTTCTTTGGAACTCTAAACATGAACAAATTAATTATAAGCAGTTTCAATTACATGTACCTAGCTACAATTTATCTTCTATTGGAGACTCCAATAGTCTTGGCTGCTAATTGATGATGTGGAGGAGTTAATATCTTCTCACAAGATAAATGTACAAAAATATACTTTGATAGTTATGAATATTATTCATTATAAATTGGAGAATTTGATGAAGTGTCTAACAGGTTGAGCATAGTCATTCACGTTCTCCTCTCTCACAGGTGAATCATATTTTTGATGTTCTTGAGCTTCTCTTTTAATCAACTATTTCAATTTCTTCCACATACTTAAAAATATTGTCCCGATTAAAAATTTGCATACTTTATGTCATTATATTTCTCTTCATATATGGACACTATAAATCTATCACCAGTCTTTGTAATTCTTTTTTACAGTGACTGTGATGTTTTTGAATTCTTATTTGTCAACTTCACATTATGCTTTTAAGTTATTGATTCACTTTCTTCCTACAAATAGATATAGGATTAAGATGCTATGACAAAATTTGGTTCCTCATCATGGTTACTGTATATTTTTTAAAAGTATCTAGATTCGGCTTTTAATCATGTAGATTGTACAGGAAATTGATTATTAGTTACTATTTACCAGGTAACTGGTGAAACTTTTAAAGATGCTGCATATTAAGTTTCTATTAAAATTTGTGTCATCCCTTTTATTTCAATATTTATTTATTTCAGTATTATGAGTTTTACCTTAAGTTTTGAGTGTTCAATTTAGTGTTAGCTGTGACACGTCTCAAAGGAATTCTATGCTTTTAAGTTTTAATAGATAGCTATTTTAGCGATAAGATGGAAAAAAAATTGCGGCTGTAAATCTAGAATACATATAACTTTGTATATAATTTTCACTTTCAATTTATTTTTGTTGCCTTCTTAATTTTCCTCTTCTATACTGTATATGAGCATGAGAATTAGAGATATTTTTATTTATCAGATTTTATATTGTCTTATTTTGAGCTCAACTGCAAGTTTCTAACAAAGTCTTACATTTACTTTATTAATTTGTCTTTTGTTACTCAAATTTTTTTCAATATAAATCTTATGTGATTATGAGAAATCTTGTACTAAGTAGTCACGTGTCCAAGAACTAGTATATATATATGAAATTACTCCCACATTTATTAGTTCAATCCATCAATGCTTGATTTGATATCTAACTCAAATTGATTCATGAGAAACTATGTCAATATATTTTGCAAAAGACATTTTTTTTAGTTTGATGTGTTATATATAGCCATAATAAAGAAAAAATAGTAATTTTATAGATACTAAAAACATAAATAAAGCAATTAAAATTTAAGTAATAATTGGGCAAGGTGGCTTTTGAACCACATTTTAGCCTATTTCACCCAATTCATTTCTGCACAAATAACTTTTGGACGGATCAACAAGCCGCTCATTTATCAACTCAACCTATATAGATCCTCCTAGATTCAATTCAACCTGCTTGTTTTTCACCTGGACCGTTCACCGCCCGCATGAAATGTCCCTAATTAGGACTTAGGAGTGTTTATTTTTTCTAATATTTGCTCCTCAAATTTGTGGTCTTTAATTTTTTCTCTTCAACACTTTAAGTAATAAAATTATAGACAAAAAATACTACTACTTTTTTTTTTGAAAAAATCGCTAGACACAGGTTACATCTTATAAGATAGAAGTTCAGTTTTAGAACATTATGTCTAAAAAGTTCTTACACTAAACTTATGCCCCACGACACAAAGTTATGTTCCCAAGAACAAGTTTAGTTTTAGAACTTTATGTGTTAAGAAGTTCATACTACTAAACTTGTGCCTTAAGTCACAAGTTATGCCTACTAAACTTATGCTTTAGACATAGTTTTTCAAAACATTTGCCAATAGTACTAAATTTATACCAGTTCAGAGCAAATATTTTCTAAAAAGATTTTAGATCATAGTAGAAATGACAATAGGGCGGGGCAGGGCGGGTGTGGAGCGGGTTATGTCTTAACTCACAAAATTAAAACCTATCTTTCCCCGTTCTGCATAACCTTTTAATCCGCATAAACCTGCCCACACCCATACGAGATAAATAGAAGTTAACAACGCTAACTTCAAATTGCTAAAGGTAATCACATTTTACTGTTTCTAATCATTTCATAGAGTCGAGCAGGTTATAGAATTATTGTAAAAATTTAAACAAAAAGGCAAAATATTAATTCTTTTACCTCATTTCAACCACTGTACAGACATTTATTTATTTATATAAGTAAAGATAATATAAATGTGATTACTATCATCACTTAGACAACTTTCAAAAATAAAATAAAATTTGGTAACTTCAAAGTGCTAAAAGTAATCACATATTAACGAGATCCTTCAAATTAGATTACTCCCTTCGTTCCTATATATATATATGTCGTCTTTACTAAAAATAAATGGTCTTTAATACTTGTCATTTCACAAAATTAATGCATAAATCACATTATTCTTCCTATTTTATCCTTGAGAGTTACCAGTCTTGAAATTATGAATTTGATCAACATAGAAAAACTAAATTATTAATTCATGTTCATTGGTTAATTCAATTAATCAAAATAAATTAATTTATGTTTATTTATTGAAAACTTGACTTCAAGAAAAAACACTAAATAAGGGTATAATGGTAAGCTTATCTAGTTTCTTAAGGGAAGAGAAATCTAAAATGGTAATATATAAATAGAAACGGAGGGAGTAGCTTCTACCCTAACCCACACCCACCCCCGCTCTGCACATATTTTTAAATTGCCCCGCATGTACTTAAACCCACCCTACCCCATTGACACCCCTAGATTATAGTTAGAGGCTAGTCTAGGCAAGGGGGCCGGGGACAGCCCGGCTCGGCCCGAATCCCGTACAGCCGGTCCCGGATGTTGAGGTGGGATGGGGGGGGGGGATAGGGGACACGGGATGGGCCACAAATTCTTCCCATTTGACCCGATCCAATTTGACTCGGTCCCGTCCCGGCTGAATCGACCGGTCTCGTGGGACAATTTATTTTTAAAAAAATATCTCAAATTATAGCCGTTAGGGAAATGGCAAGTGCCCCCCCACCCCCAATGGCTATAACAACCTTTTAACTCTTTTTTTACCACCAAAACACCCCCGTACCCCCCCCCCCCCCCTACTCTTTAAACTTTTATTTTAACCTTAAAGTTTCATAAAATATATTTTAGTCGACTTTTTGCATTATAGATACCCATTTATCCCTCAATATTTCTCACATATTATCTATTCTCTCATGTATATTCTATATTCTCTCATTCTTGAATCTTGATTCTTGATTCTACTAATCTTAAATTCTCAATTCTCAATTAATATCATAATGTTTATATTTCATTTAATATCATAATATTTATATTTCAATCAAAATCATAATATTTATATTTTATATTGTTGCTATCAAGTAATCAACTTACAACTTACAACAATATTTTTGGACCAAACTTCAAGTGTCAAGATTTGGTTATAATCGTCTGCTATTTACGTAGACGTTTGGTACATTCGTACATCTCTTAATTTATTAAATTTCTGCAATTAGTTTTTGTGTTTTTATTATTTTTAGATTAAATTTCACATTTTATTAAAATATGAGTTCTAATAAAAAAATACTGGTAAGGAAAAAGTAACAAACACTATTTCTAATATATTTAATTTTTCTAAAAAAAGTAGTAAGAAAAAAAAAAAAGTAAATGTGGTGGTTCTTCTTCTAAATTAATGCATAGAGTTAGATTTAATACAAATGATTCTACTTATGTTGATGATACTACTTTCACTCCTCATTTTAATTTAGATACAAATACTGAAATTGATTCTGAAATTTTAGAACGTCGCTATGGTAATACTAATCTTGATGAAGATCTAAATGAAGATGTAGAAGTTGATTTGGAAAAAGATAAATTGGATAATACACCTACTAGTCTGGCGACGGAAGCTCCAACTCCAACTCCAACCGAAGAAGGTAGTCAGCTCCCCCTCTCTTGTACCTCCTACAAGGGGAAAGGTAAAGTATCAATGCCCTAAAACTTCAATTGTGTGACAATTTATGACTTTAGATAATGTAAACTGAAGGAAATATCTTATTTATAAACTCTTGTATTTCTTGTATATTTCTGTGTATTCCTGTATTTTTTGTGTATTTCAATCTATAATTAGTAACATCCCTATTTATAAAGGTAAAAATCAAATTAAACTAGGAATAGGAACTACTCTAACTAACAAATCCTAATCAAACATAAATATGTAAATACCATAAATAACAAATCCTAAACAACTTAGGATTCCTACTCCAACTTTGAATTATTATTTCCAACATTCTCCCGTAATTCAAAGTTGTATACTCTTGCCTTTTTCTTCTTGTTATTGTTGTTGTATTGGAGTACTTCTCTTCAATCTTCAATTGTTGGAGTACTTCTCTTCAATCTTTCAACCTTTTTCTTCGATCTTTCAATTGTTGGAGTACTTCTCTTCCATCTTCAATTTTTAATTGTTGGAGTAATTTTCTTCAATTCTCATTTTTTTTTCTTGGTTGTGTTGGAGCACCTTCTCTCCAACTTCCAAGTGTTGGAGCACTTTCTCTCCAACTCAGAATATTTTTTCTCTTGGTTGTGTTGGAGCACTTCTCTCCAACTTCCAAGGTAGATGCCC
Source organism: Solanum etuberosum (assembly GCA_029582245.1). NCBI lineage: Eukaryota > Viridiplantae > Streptophyta > Magnoliopsida > Solanales > Solanaceae > Solanum > Solanum etuberosum. The sequence goes on from JAJONR010000956.1 coordinate 52,362, forward strand.
TTCCCATCAACACCTTTTTTTTTGTTTTTGGTGTTGGAGCACTTTCTCTCTAACTCTCGTTGATACCCTTCCCATCAACTCCTTTTCTTTTTGTGTTTTTTTTGTTTTTGGTGTTGGACCAAGAAAAAAAAATGAGAATTGAAGAAAATTACTCCAACAATTGAAAATTGAAGATGGAAGAGAAGTATTCCAACAATTGAAAGATCGAAGAAAAAGGTTGAAAGATTGAAGAGAAGTACTCCAATACAACAACAATAACATGTTTTTAATGCAGAGTTTAGGGCTGCTTTTCAAGTATTGGCTTAAGCGGTTACGACCCAAGCGAATAGGGAGGTTGTGGTTCCCACAAGCTCAAATATGAATTCGGTGGCTTCAAGAGTAAGGGACTTCACAAGGATGAGTCCTCCAGAGTTTCATGGTTCCAAAGTTGAGGAAGATCCTCAAGAGTTTATCGATGAGGTCTATAAGACTTTGATGATCATGGAAGTTACGCCGGTGGAAAAGGCGGAGTTGGCTGCTTACCAATTGAAAGGTGTGGCTCAAATTTGGTATAATCAATGGAAAGAAGGGAGACCGGAAGATGCGGGTCGTCTTGATTGGGAGAAGTTTAAGGCCGCATTTCTTGATAGATTCTTTTCCCTTGAAATGAGGGAAGCCAAGGTGCTAGAGTTCATTAACCTTCGTCAAGGGAGTATGAGTCTGATGGTATATACTCTAAAGTTCACTCAATTGTCTAAGTATGCTCCAACGATGGTTGTCGATTCAAGGGCTAATATGAGTAAGTTTGTGTCGGGTGTGTTCGAAATGGTGGTAAAAGAGTGCCAAACCGCAATGCTCATTCATGATATGGACATCTCTCGTCTTATGGTACATGCACAACAAATTGAGGAAGATAAACTCAAAGAAAGGTCTAGGGAGGAAAAAAGGGCTAAGACCGGTGAAGGTAATTTCTCTAACACAAGGTACGATGGACAAGGTCGTCCAAGATTCTGACAAAGGTTTTCCGGTCAAGGTTCCTCCAATGACCCTCCAAATTTCAACCAAGATAAGGTGTCCTAAGCCTCAAGGAGGTAATAGTAGTGGATCTTCGTTACCCATGTCTACTTGTACTAAGTGTGGAAGAAAACACGATGGTAGGTGTCTAGCCGGCACGAATGGTTGTTATGGTTGTGGTAAGAGTGGTCACAAAATGAGAGATTGCCCAATGCTTAAGACTAACGAAAGAGAGGGCAAGCAAGATACTCCTAGTTGTTCGGGTTCCAATGCTCCTAAGCAAAACCGTTTCTATGCTCTTCAGACTAGAGGTGAACAAGAGATTTCTCCGGATGTGGTTACCGGTATGCTGAAAGTTTTCCAACTTGATGTTTATGATTTACTTGATCCCGGTGCTACCTTGTCTTTTGTGACGCCATATGTGGCGATGAGGTTTGATGTGCTCCACGATGTGTTGTTAGAACCTTTTTCTGTCTCTACCCCTGTTGGTGATTCTGTGGTGGCTAAGAGGGTCTATAGAAAGTGTCCTGTTTGGTTGTCCCATAAAGTTACTCTTGTTGATTTGGTAGAGCTTGATATGTTAGAATTTGATGTTATCTTGGGTATGGATTGGTTCCACTCTTGTTATGCTTCTATTGATTGTAGAACTCGTGTAGTCAAGTTTCAGCTCCCGAATGTGCCTATCCTAGAGTGGAAGAGGAGAAATTCTATGCATAAGGGTCAGTTTGTTTCTTATCTTAAAGCTAGAAAGATGATTTCTAAGGGTTGCTTTTACCATCTAGTAAGGGTGAGGGATGTAGATTCCGAAACCCCTTCTCTCGAGTCGGTCCCCGTTGTCAATGAGTTTTCAAAAGTGTTCCTAGATGACTTACTCAGTATTCCTCCTGAGTGGGAAATAGACTTCGTTATTGACCTTCTCCCAGATACGCAACCTATCTCTATTCCTCCTTATCGTATGGCTCCGGCAGAACTTAAGGAGTTGAAAGAACAATTGAAGGATTTGTTGGATAAGGTTTCATCCGACCGAGTATCTCTCCATGGGGTGCTCCAGTTTTGTTTGTTAGAAAGAAAGATGGGTCTCTTCGTATGTGTATTGATTATCGTCAATTGAACAAGGTGACCATTAAGAATAAGTATCCTCTCCCAAGGATAGACGATTTATTTGACCAACTTCAAGGAGCAAGTTATTTCTCTAAGATTGATCTTCGATCGGGTTATCACCAATTGAGGGTAAAATATGATGACATTCTGAACTCGGTATGGTCACTATGAGTTTCTAGTAATGTCATTTGGGTTGACTAACGCTCTGGCGGCATTTATGGACTTGATGAACATGGTGTTTAGGCAATACTTTGACATGTTTGTGATTGTATTCATCGATGATATTTTGATATATTCAAGAAGTGAGAAGGAGCATATTGATCATTTGAGGATCGTATTGCAAATCCTTAAGGACCGATAACTTTTTGCAAAGTTTAGCAAATGTGAATTTGAGTTAAGGTCCGTAGCCTTCCTTGGTCATATTGTGTCAAGCAAGGGTATTGAGGTAGATCCTAAGAAGTCAGATACGGTCAAGAGTTGGCCTAGACCTCTAACTCCTTCGGATATTAGAAGATTTTTGGGTTTGGCCGGTTAATATAGAAGGTTTGTTGAGGGTTTCTCTTCAATTGCCTCTCCTTTGACGGCTTTGACTCATAAGAAGGCTAAGTTCATATGATCGGAAGCGTGTGAGAAGAGTTTTCCAGAATTGAAAGATAGACTTACTTCCGCTCCGGTGTTGACCTTACCGGAAGGAATGGATGGATTTTTGGTTTATTGTGATGCTTCGAGAATTGGGCTAGGGTGTGTGCTAATGGAAAATGGTAAAGTTATTGCCTATGCCTCAAGGCAACTTAAACTCCATGAGAAGAAATATCCTACTCACGATCTTGAGTTAGCGACAGTAGTATTTTCTTTAAAGATTTGGAGGCACTATTTGTACGGAGTTCATGTTGATATGTTTACCGACCACAAGAGCTTGCAATATGTGTTTAATCAAAAGGATTTGAATCTTCACCAAAGAAGGTGACTTGAATTATTGAAAGATTATGACATGAGTGTTCTTTATCACCCCGATAAAGCTAATGTGGTGGCGGATGCTCTTAGTCGGTTATCTATGGGTAGTGTTGCTCATATTGAAGAAGAAAAGAAAGAGTTGGTTAGAGATGTGCATAGGTTGGCTCGATTAGGTGTTCAACTAGTGGGCTCCACCAAAGGTGGTGTTATGGTTCACAATGGTTCCGAATCGTCTTTTGTGGCGGATGTGAAAGCCAAGCAAAGTCTTGATCCAATTTTGGTAGAATTGAAAGAGGTAGTAGTGCTTAATAAATCAGTTGAGGCTTTCTCCCAAGGGGGAGATGGGGTACTTAGATACCAAGGTCGTTTGTGTGTTCCAAATGTTGATGACTTGAGGGAACAGAGTTTGACAGAAGCCCATAGTTCACGGTATTCCATTCACCCAGAAGCCACCAAGATGTACCGTGATTTACGGGAGGTCTATTGGTGGAATGGGATGAAGAAAGATATTGCGGAATTTGTGGCTAAGTGTCCAAATTGCCAACAAGTAAAGGTTGAGCATCAGAAACCGGGAGGTTTGTCCCAAGATATGAGCATTCCTACTTGGAAATGGGAAGATTTGAATGTGGACTTTATTGTTCGTTTGCCTCGCACCCGGAGACAACATGACTCTATTTGGGTGATAGTAGATCAGATGACGAAATCGGCTCATTTCCTTCCCGTCAAGGTTTCCTATTCGGCGGAGGACTATGCCAAGATGTACTTGAGAGAAATGGTAAGGTTGCATGGAGTGCCCTTGTCCATTATTTTCGATCGTGGTACCCAATTCACTTCTCAGTTTTGGAAATCATTCCAAAGGGGGCTTGGCACTAAGGTTAAGCTTAGCACAACTTTTCATCCCCAAACCGATGGGCAAGCAGAGCGTACTATCCAAACTTTGGAAGAAATGTTAAGGGCTTGTGTGATTGATTTTAAGGGTAATTGGGATGACCATTTGCCATTGATAGAGTTTGCCTACAATAATAACTATCACTCAAGTATCGATATGACTCCATTTGAGGCCTTGTATGTTAGGAGGTGTAGATCTCCCATATGTTGGTTTGAGATGGCTGAAGTTGCCCTAATAGGTCCTGAATTGGTTCATGAGGCCATTGAAAAAGTTTGACTCATTAGAGAGAGGTTGAGAACAACTCAAAGTCGGCAAAAGTCTTATGCTGATGTGAGAAGAAGCGACATAGAGTTTGCTGGTAACGATTGGGTTTACTTGAAAATCTCACCCATGAAGGGTGTCATGAGGTTTGGTAAGAAGGGGAAGCTTAGTCCCCGGTATGTAGGCCCATATCAGATTTTGAGGTGTGTGGGTAAGGTTGCTTATGAGTTAGATTTACCAAATGAGTTGGCAACCGTGCATCCCGTTTTCCATGTCTCTATGTTTAAGAAGTGTGTTGGAGATCCGACATCCATAGTTTCTGTCACGCCCCGAAGCTACCCCCAAGGCGTAAACACGGGACCTAGGATCATAAGTGACCCCAAGCTAACCCTGAGCTGGCATATCATAAGCATACTAAAAGATTACTAAATAAAATATACTATGTGGAAGTTAAGACCATAATTTACTGAAAGTGGGGAAATACCCAATACTAATCTGAATATATAAATACTGAAAAAAGAGTTTAGAATACTGAACTATAACTCAAAAGCTAAAGTTGATTCTATATATGTCTAAAATAAGCCTCTAACTGATTAGAGATGCTAGGAAGTGTCCTCAGCTAACTCTAGTAAGAACTGAAACTGAAATAAATGACTATATCTGAAAACATGTCTATCGTCCTTGAAGAATGAGGACTCACCATTGAAGCTGCTGAACTGGAGATCGGGAACCGATCTATGCGTGATATGGATGCTGAGGACCTGAACCTACATCACGAGAAGATATAGCGTAGAGTATGCGTCAGTACTTGAAAGGTACTGATCATGCAGGATAGAATAAAGCTGAACAATATATACATAACTGAATAAAGCATACTGATCAATGATATAAGATGAACATGAAGAATATACTGAACATGAACTAAACAGAATGCAATAACCAAGTACATAACATGCTGAAACTGGATACTAAAATATAACTAGAACCTGGTCAATGCACTAGAGTCTGACTGTGGGAGCTACTAATAACCGACAAAAAACCACGTGAGCTAAACGTGGAGTCCGATGTATATGCCCCATCGAGAGGACCCAATATACCTTGCCAAGGGTATAGAGGCATGACTGACGTGATCACTAAAATGATGCCCACAGAGGGGACTTATAAACCTACGGGGGCACGTAGTTCTGGGACTATTCGGGTACGCTGAACCCTAGTCCACTCAGTCTAAGCCTATTCCCAACAATAAATATGAACAATGTAACATAATTAAATTATACTAGATAGCTCATTATTCTGACATGCTAACTGAGAATGCGACATTTATAACTGACAATTTGACATTCGAAATCTGAGGCATGTATATCTGTTTAAAATGACCTAGCTAGTGTAATTCATGAACTAAATGAATCTACACCACTAGGGTTCTGAATTTCATGCAAGGAACTAAGCAACAATATGATAATCTGATTTGGATCATTCTAACAGCTAAAACTCAACAATTTCAACATTCAAGAAAACCCTAGGTCTAGATAATATGAAGGGAATCAAGATTCTGACTGAAATCTAGGGACCTAATGGGTGAAAGGAACCCATTAGTGAAATCCCACATACCTGGTGATGAATTTCACAAAGAAATCTTTTGATTTCGGGGCTGGAACTGAAGAAACCTTGCTGCATTCTTTGAGAGGGTTTGGTCGACTCTTTCTCCTCTCTGAGTTCTAAGTTTGATGAATTTTTTGGTGAATGATTGATTAGGTTAGGTTCTAATTTAGTTTCTAGGCTAAAACTGACCAAAACCACATAGTTTAGGGGTCCAACGCATAGGGAAAAAGACCGAAACGACTCCAACTTAAAAGCTGTCGGGCCCACCAAAGGCCAGACCGACAGACCATGGATGGACTGACGGTCCATCATGGAAACCGTCAACGGGGGTTCTGGGACTGGAATCTGAGGGGTCTGAACCACGGTCTGGACCACAAACCGTGGTCTGACCTACGATCCGTAGGTCTTGGTGTAGGTCCAGACTCAACTAAATTTTTTCTGGGAATTCTGGAGGGGGTTGTAGGTGGCCAACCATGGACCCTACCTACGGTCCGTGGGTCACCCTACGGTCCGTAGGTGGCACCTGCAACTTCTGAAAATCTGCTAGTTTAGTCTTTTTAGGATACGGGGTGTTACAGTTTCCCTAGAAGGGTTGGGAGTTGATGAGAGCCTTTCATATGAGGAAGTTCTGGTAGATATTTTGGACCGACAAGTTAAAAGGTTGAGAAATGAGGAAATAGCTTCTGTGAAGGTTTTGTGGAGGAATCAATTAGTTGAGGGTGCTACTTGGGAGGCCGAGGCCGATATGATGTCCCGATATCCTCATTTTTTTCCTTATACTCCTATTCTAGCTTGAGGTATTGAGTTTCCTCTTGAGTTGTCCTTGCTTTGGGAGTCATTTATGTTATGTGTTTCCATGATTTCCTTATGTTATGCGTGTTCATAAAAACTTACGTTTTGAAAGAAAATGAGTTTATATGATTGATTTTCCTCATGTTGTTGTGCATTGAGTATGAGTTGCCTATAGACTTCATGAGATGAATTGATGACATGCATTAGCTATGCTTTTGAGAGTAAATTGCATAAAGACTCCATGAGATTGTGTTGAGCATGCTTTTAGCTTGGAGAAGGTAGTTTCTCCTTGAACATGAGAAGTTTTGAGAATTCATGCATATTTGGTTGATAGATGTATTTCCTACTTCCTTATGTTGCATTTGAGTATGATGAGCTTGGAGTTGATGTTTCCTCCTTATTTATGTGCATTGCATGCATAATGGGCTGGTAGAGTTAGTTTCACCCCTCTTATGATGTTTTGAGAATGTCCTAGCTTGGAGTCGATAGTTCCTCCTCGGTTGTATGCAATACATTATAGGATTGGGTTGTTAGTTCCTCTCCTACTCCTTTAGAACCAGTTTAAATCTCATTCGAGGACAAATGATCCCAAGGGGGAGATATTGTAACACCCAAATTCGAAAGAGGGAAGCTTAGCAGATTTCAAAACTCCAGGTGCCATCAACGAGGGCCAACCACAGCCTGTGGTGTGGGCTACGGACCGTAGGTGGGTCCATGGATTGGTGCCTCAGGAATTGTCCAAGCCATGGACCACGGTTGGACCTACGGACCGTAGGTGGGAGCACGGTCCGTGGTCCAGGAGCCGTGGGTCCAGGCAAAAGTCTCTGACAAGGAACCACGAGTGTGCAGGACGGACCGTAGGTCCATCCACGGTCCATCGATGGTCGGTCGTGATTCACTGCTGTCAGTTATTTTCAGGGGTAGTTGGGTCTTTTCCTAATTAATTAATTCCTATACTATGTCGTTTTGACTATATTTAGAACCCCTATGTAAGTCTTTTAACCCTCAAATTCACCCATTTATTTCATTCTTCCAAATTCCCAAAAGAAAACCAATTCCTCTCCTAAATATTCTCTCTCTAGAAACTTGAATAAGAAGAAGAAAGATTCACCTAGGGTTTCAAGCTAAGTTTCCAATTCCTCCATTGAAGGCTAGCATTTGGACTCAAGGTATGATCATTTTCATCCATGGAGTTCCTAAATCTCTCTATTTCAAATGGTAGAATTCCCAATTGAGTTAGGGTTTTCTTCAATTAGCATGGGTTCTTATCATTATTGATTTAAATGCTTTAATTATGATCTTCTATGCATGAATTGATGAATTGCAATGATTTTATGATGAATTCCCCTATGAACCCATGTGATCCCTATGTTTTCAAGTTATGAACTATATGTTGAAGGATTTTGATCTTAAAGGACGAGTTTTATGAAATTGAACATGTATTACTAGTTTTGCACGAAGTTATGATGCAATCCATATCTAACCCATGTTTTCTGAGAGTTGATGATTGAAATTGGGTTTTGACCTCAAGGAGGTAAATTATGAACTTATGCATTGTTTTATGAAATCTATGCAAATTTTTTAAGGGTGCTTTGAGAGTAAAGTACCAACGATGATGTTGTGTTGTGAAAGGACATTCTCACTAAAACAAATATTAGCATGATGTGAAAGGTTTTCTCACATAGAAAGGATTCTTAGATTTGAAGGCTTTCTCACCTAATTGAATCAAAGACTAGGAGCTATCTTAATGAAACTAGCTTGAATCGTAGGCCAAGGTCACCTTTTCATGAGTGATGGAGTCAAGTAAGAAATGACTATTCCATGGGAATTTATGTTAAGCACCGAGTGGATATTGAATATGAGATGGAAGCTCTCACGTAGTAGAGTCCGGGTTTCCAAGGTAATCTCATGAGATGGAAGCCTTCACGTAGTAGAGTCCGGGTTTCTAGTAGCAATCTCCTTATCCCATAACTATGTGCCCACATAGGTTGATTATCTAGTGGATCCACTTAAGCTAGAAGTTCAAGGTTCTACCTTCGGCAAGTAGGACACCCATTTTCGGTGTGGGGTAGACACCAGATGCCATGTTATAGCTCACATGGTCTCAATGTCGGTTAAGGCTAATTACCTACAAGTAATAATAAACTAAGGTTACTCAATGAGTATCACATATGATGTTCAAAGGTTTTAAAGAAGAAGTTAGCTTGCATTGACCATGATTTATGACTTATGTTTTATAACTCTTTCATATTATGTTTTAGCTTAGTCAATTGCATGTCATGAAATGAAATGTCCCTTTTAGCATGATTTAAATATTTTATGCATGACTATCATACTTGGTACATTATTTTATACTAACTCATACTCTTGCCTATATTTTCCCCAAATGTAGGGTCTGACAGACAGGTTTCCGAGTCTCGTGGCTAGTAGTTGAGTTCGTGATTTCTCGAGCTTTGGTGAGTCCTCATGCTTCGAGGGCGGAGTTATTGTTTTAGTTTCTTTCTTATATTTCTCTTTTGGACATGATGTATGGGCTAGGCCCAATTTCATTCTATTGTATTAGATGGCTATGTTGAGACATGAGTTTAGACTTCCGCTTTTCGTTTTATAAAATGTTTTGGACTTTGAACTGTTTTACTCTTATTGTTCTATTTCTTATGTTATGAGAACTAAGTGACTTGTATGGAGTCCTTCGGGGTTCTATACGCCATGTTACATCTAGGGGGTATCCCTGGGTCGTGACAATTTTGGTGGTGGTTGATTACGTTTCCAAATGGGTGGAAGCTGTGGCATTACCCAATAATGAGGGTAAGAGTGTTTTGCAATTCTTAAAGCGATATATTTTCACACGATTTGGTACCCCGCGTGCTATTATCTGTGATGAAGGGTGTCATTTTTTCAACCGGATATTTGCATTATTGTTGAGAAAATACAGAGTCAAGCATAAAGTTGCAACGCCATATCATTGACAAACAAGTGGCTAATTTGAGGTTTCAAACTGAGAGATTAAAAGTGTTTTAGCAAAAACTGTGAATGCAAATCGAACAGACTGGTCTCGAAAGTTGGATGATGCTCTATGGGCGTATTGTACTGCGTTCAAAACACCAATTGGTATGTCACCCTATCAGTTAGTGTTTGGAAAATCTTGTGACCTGCCAATTGAGCTTGAACATAAGGCTCTATGGGTGTTGAAGACACTAAATCTGAACTGGGAGAAGGCTTCGAAAGGGAGAGTAAATCAACTTCATGAGTCGGAAGAATTTCGGTTGAGAGTGTATGAAAGTTCAGCCCTGTATAAGGAGAAAATAAAGAAGTGGCATGTCACCAAAATCCTTCAGTGCGAATTCCGATTCGGTGAATTTCTTTTGCTCTACAATTCTCGTTTGAGACTTTTCCCAGGTAATCTTAAATCGAAGTGGTCTGGTCCATTCAAAGTGACTCGAGTATTTACAAATGGGGCAGTCGAAGTAGAAACTAAAGATGGACCAGCTTTCAAGGTGAATGGGCAGCTTCTGAAACTCTATTTTGGAGAATTTCATGAGATATCGGTAATTGAAGTGGTGTATTTGGAAGATGCTTGAATGCATTTTCCACGCCGTGCCATGACGTTAAATAAGGCACTTTTTGGAAGGCAACCCAAGCTTTAGTTGTTTTTGAATAATGTGTACTGGAGTGCAGGGACAGGTGATTGTGCGATGGTAAGACCATTTCGGCGGTCGCAATTTGGTTCGCCTTTTGCACATGACGGGAGCACCATTGTTCTGGAATATTCGGCAAAGTGGCTAGTCTGTTCGGCGATGCGCCGATGAGGTTCGGCGAGCCCATCTTCTATCGCCCTTTGGTCACTCCTGAAGGGCCGGTGTTCTGGAATATTCGGCGACGCTGCCACTTTGTTCGGCGGTACGCCAATGGGGTTCGGCGAGCCCGACTTCTACTGCCCTTTGGTCCCATCTGCAGGGCCTGTGTTCTGGAAATTTTGGCGAGCCACATGCAGTTCGGCGGTTTACCGAGTGGTTCGGCGATCTCTAACAAGCTCCGCCGATTGGCCTCATAGTGAAGAATTCTCCTAACCCCGTTCCTTTCATTCAGTTCTTTTTCCTTTATCATTATGTCTTTATTTTTCATTCTGCATTGAGGACAATATTAGGTATACTTGGTGGGGGTTTGATACCACCTTTTGATGTTGGTGTGCATGGCTGTTCTCTCTTGAAATTTTGAGTGTCGGTTATAATCAAAACGATGACTTAAATAGTTCTCTCGATTGAATGACATGTTTGTGCGCTCCGGTGAGGCAAATTGAGTTGCATAAGTCATATGTGAACTCCTAGAATCTCATTGTTACTAGCTGGTTATTGAGTTGATCTTTTGTGATGATCGTTGCACGCGAGCTAAAAATTATAGAGTCTTGTTTGATGATTGAGTTGAATGCCATGTGTGGTGAGATTTTCTTGAAATATGTGCTTGGTAATACCTAGAACTTGCCCCATTAGTTCAATTGACTAATGTACGCAAATGATAGAGATGATCTTAGGCAATGTTTGTGAAGAGTGAACCAAAATTGCTATCATACCTCTTTGTGACCACCTTGTGAGAGTGTGAACCTAGCTTGGCACCATTTGAGTCTATCCTTTTTCTTTGAATGAAACATGAATAACTTGACCTCTTTGTCCCATCACCTATAACCTCATGAAACATTGGTTTATTTGAATAGTCAACTTAGGCCAAAAGCCTAAGTTGGGGGTGTGGTAAAAAATGGAGGAAAGTCAAGAAGTGTGAACATTTGCTCTTGAAGGATCATGTCGAAAAAGATGGAACCCCTCTTTGTAAAAAAAAAGGAAGTGAAAGAAGAAAAAGACGGAAAAAGAAAAGAGTTGTTGAAATAAAGTTTGTGAAATGGACAAAATAAATAGGGTGTCAAATGAATCATGCTTAAAAGATCATAGGGTGGAATGTGAAAACCAAAAAGAGTGAAAGAAAAAGGGAAAAAGTGAAATGTAGGCCATGCTACATGAAGGTAGAAGTCACTAAACCAAAATGATCATACCTTTACACTCAGTCCCGTTACAAGCCTTGAAAGACCTCTGTGATCTTGAGTGAGCTTAAAATAACGTTGGTTGGAAAATAAGGGCAAACCTATGGGTAGAGTCATATGTATGTGTTAATCTTTGGGAGTGTGAGTTGTTTTTGATTCTGAAATTCTAAATTGTTGATAAGTTTTGTGTGAGCATGGAATCATTCTTGGTGTGAGGGCATTTCAATGCTTTTGTTAAGCTTGAACTTGCATTTGAAGCAATCATTGTGAGCTTGAGTTCTATTTGATGATGGTTAGTCACAGTTTGAAACTTAGAGTGCACAATTGAACATTGCATGAGTAATTTGAACCTCTTGCGTGCATTCGTATTGAGTCTTGAGCAGCACCGCTTGTAGGCATCCTTATTGAACTGATTGATCTTGTGTTTTACTTGAGGGCACACAAAAGTTTAAGTTGGGGGTGTTGATGAGTCTAAGATTTTGACTCATTTAGGGCTTGATAATCATAGTTTAATGTCCTCATTGGCCTATCTTATGCTCTAAAATGATGCGTATGTGTTGATTTGTAGCTAGAAAGACAAAAGAGCAAGGAAAGGACACTAACAGACAAAAGAGAGAAGAAAAATAAAACTGAGGATCGCCAAAGCCACTTGGCGGTTCGCCGAGTGGACTCTTTGCTCGCCTAAAATTACAGTGTGCCAACCCTTGGATAAGAGCAATTGGGCGAGGTTACGTACCCTTCGGCAACACGCAGATTGGATCGGCGAAGGAGACTCAGCCCGCCGAATGTTACAAAACTAATAGTGAAGATGCAAGCAAAAATGGCGATAAAAAAGGACGAATGGCGCATCGCCGAACTTGTCGGCGATCCCAACCTAGATCACCTAATATTACAGTACAAAAATGGTGATTACTCAAGATGAAAAGGCGATGGATAGAAGCATTTGGCGCGTCGCCGACCTGATCGGCGACACTCGAATTATACCACCGAATGACCCTGAAGGCCAAAATCTGAAACGTATAAATTGATTTTCAAAAAGAGAAAAGTGCATCCTGACATTTTTAGACTCTGGGTTTTTGATTGAAACTTTGTTTTTCTAAGTTTTTAAGTATATTCTGAAGTTTAATTTGAGTTTGATAGTGGATTGGACGTATTGTGAAGACGCAAATTCCATTATCCATCGTATGAAGAATATAATTGGTAATGTTTTTGTGCTTTTCATAATGAGTGGCTAAAACCCCTATTATTGAGGGTTGTTTATGTGATTAATTGCTTAAATTAGCTTATGGATATTAGTAATTATTGATTTGATTGCTGTTTTGAAGTGGGTTTGATTGATAACTAAGTTTTAAATTCATGAATTGTAGTTACCCATGCAGTTCTAATCTAGTATTCTTTGCTTGCTTGAGAAAGAGGTTTTGGAATTAAGGTTATCAATTGATGATCGTAGTGATTGGGTTATTACAGGTTTAACTCGAGAGAGTGAATCTTAATTCGATCCTACTTATCTAGCTCGAGAGAGTAGGTAAATTAAGGTTTTGGGCTATTTATAATTGATTTCCTTGTCGAGGTTTGAGATAACTTGCTTGATTCGTGATAGTTGATCGAGAGATGGCTATTGCATCTAAAGCCTAGCCTACCCACTAAGAAGCAGCGATTGTCAATAATTCGTAATGACCCGTATAGTTAGTTTGGCAATTAATTGATCACATCCCCAAGGATTCTTCTCTACTTGATTAAGTCCCTGTTTTTGTAGTTGTTGATTGACAATTCTAATCCCCCATTTGATACTTGTGTCAACCCTGAAGATTTACTTTACTTTTCTTGATAATATCATATTCCTACAGTCGTTTAGAACACGTCTTTCATTTCATAAATGAATTCTTGACCGTATCACTCTCCGTGGGATCGACCCAAACTCTTTGTTGGGTTTATACTAGGTTGCGATCGCCTACACTTAGTATTGGATGAAGTGTAGTTGAGCGTTATCATTACTATCACTACATTTCTTGACTTCTAAGCTTACCTACTAACATAGGCGGGACTGATTCAAACTAGGATTTTGGAACTATCTAAAGCACATAAGTCAAGAACGATATTGTTTTGAACATAGTCACGCTCTATTTGAAAAGTTATCTTACATGAAACAAGGATATCTGAGCATGAAGAAAGAACATGTTTATTATGCCTTTTAAGCAATACAACTCCTAGTTTTCAAGCCTAGCAACACCTGTAAACCATGCCTTCCTTTATGAATACAACACCTCATTAGCTACAACTCATAACTACCACAAGGGTTTATGACTACTCTTACCAAGGTCTAGATTAAACTGTCTGCTCTTACTATGTTCAAGCCTAATATCTAAATCACAGGATACTAAACATGAGATATTTATACTAATCTAAATCACAAGATTCAAGTTTTATGCCTCTATATGAATCTCATCCCATGAATACTACTCCTTACCACTACACTCAACCAACCTTGAGCTCATATCAAGAAACACATAATGCATCACACATTTGTCAACATGTTAACAACACCACATTCAACCTTAGTACTATAATCACTCTGTGGACTCCTACTAACCAACTTTCTAAGAATTTCTCATTCTCTCATCTTCTCCACCAACTGAAAATCATGCATTACTACCAGGAACTGACTAATTGCTCTTCATTCATTCTTCCTCCACTTTTATAACCTTATATTGAATAAGCACACTACTACTATCAACATAAGAAATATAAAACTTCTCCTTCTATCATCACTCAACTACTATCATCAACATCACTATCTATCTAAAAATGATCACTAAAAGAGCTTTAGGGTGAAAGATCATAAGCACGATTCATTTGAGAATTCTAATATAAGAATATGCATGACATAACATTATGTTGCTAGCCATTGAGATCAAATCATGAATTTGTGAGACTGAGCATACTATGAGACATGAGTACCTATATGAATAGGTTCATATCATGAGGCTGATATCTATAACTTTATGGAGTAAGATTGAGATCAATGGGCTAAAGTCTTTGCCTCTCATTCTGGGAACTGAGCATAGATGTGAATCTGTTTGAAGTGTATGAGCATAAGTCATGAGCACAATTCTGATATAAGAGATATTGATATGATGTTTTAATGATTGAACTTTGAGGAATACTCTAGAGTATGAGTTGATCAATATACCACTTTAATTCTTTCTGAACACATCAATATTTGATTCTTCACACTTGACTTGATTTATCATCTATCATCTCCCCCTTGGGTTTGAAGCTAACACTTTAAAGCTATGGATCTATTCCATCATCTCTAAAATGGTCTACATTCGCTTTACTCTAATACTCGAAAAGGCTTATCTCATGGCTACTAAACTCTCCATGTGCAGTTACTAGTATTCCTTCTAAGACCTCTTTCTAATATGCTTCTCTTAACCTCTTCTCATTGGCTTATAAGGCCACTTCATCTAACTCTTAAGGAAAAAAATAATGCTTACATCAGCCTATTCCACATTGAGAGCTCAAATATTCTATCTAGGCACACAAGAAAAATCATTAACTTAATTAGAACCTCGTCTTACTACATACGATCTTAGGTACACCTCTTAATGTTCTTGCTAATATAATGACTTAGCCACACTTCCTTGATCTCATCTAAGAGTCATAATACCACACTTGTACCACTCACACTTATCAAAAGTAACAACTTAATTACTCACCTAATTTATGTCAAACCTACTAGATCAGATCTCGAACTAACATCATCACCCTCATGTTGCCATCCTTTTGATCACAACACTCATCTCAAATTCAAGCTTAGTGCCTATTACTAATCACAAACATCAATATAATTGCTTGCTTACTATCCTAACTTACAACTACTAGATTAAATTAAGAAACAGTCACCCATTAAGATCTCATGACAAGTATTCAATCTTTATCTCTCAATCTACCTATTTGCTGATTACTGTCACATTTTATTTCACAACTTAAGTACTATTTACCCATTCACAATATATCATTGCCTAACTAGTTCTATAACCCTCTGAATATTATGGGGCTCTCCCTTAAAAAAACATAAGCCTAGCTTAGGTCTATGTGATGACTCGACTCTCCGAGTGATGATGACACCGACTAAAACCCACCAGTAGATAAGTCGACCCGTACCCAGAACGAAAAGTAGTGAGTACAAGGGGAGAACTAAAACAACAAACAATGCTAATAATAAGAAAAGACAGAAATGAAAAACAAACCAAAAACTATATACAATAGATACCCTCCCAGAACTTGGAAGTCACGAGTACAAAACTGTCTAACAAAAGTAAATACAAGTCCCAAAATTGGACCACAACAAGTCGTCTCAAAGGAAAAAGACAAGCTAACATATATACAGAAGGAGACAAGATGATCCAGGACGCAAAACGCTCACCCTCGTCTCCGATATCCCCAAGCTGCAAAGCTGGCACGAACGATCACCACTGTTAGCTGGTTCTAGGACCTTCATCATGAGAAGATGCAGAGTGTAGCATACGTACCAAAACAAAGGTGCTCAGTAGGCATCCTAGGCCGATTGAGCAAGAAAGGTAAATACAATCAGAAAAGATAAAATATAGACACAAACAAAGGCCAAAGCATATATGAAAAGAAGGCACACCAGCATACCAAAAGTAAATCTAAGTACAAATAAACTAAACCTAACTAAACCCCATAAGCCTAGAAGGTACACTCGTGCACAAGTTTAAATAAAACCCGAAGGACCCCCATAAACCCGACAGGTACCAAGAAGAGCTAAGTCTACAAGACAGAAGAGTAATCCAGATCCAAATCCAAGAACCAGTCAACTCCCAGCCCAACTAGCAAGAGTGGCAATACTCTCAACCAGTCAACTCCCATCTGAGCTAGAAAGAGTGACAATCAACTCAACAGGTCAAATCTTAGCTCAACTAGAAAGAGTGGGTATCAACCCAGGCCGACAATCATATAATCCACTCCCAGGGGCGTCAACCACCCAGATAGCAAGAGTGCCTCAGGGGTGTGTCAACTCCATAGAGGATCTCAGATATCCAAGCCACACAACGAGCCAGCCCACTCCCAGGGGCGTCAGCTGCCCAGCTAGCAAGATTGCTCAGGACGTATCGACTCTGAAGAGGACCTTAAGTAGGCTCCAAGTTACCGTGGATCGACGTCCACTCTTAACGATATCACAAAAGTCTCAAAGCGAGAAGCACTTCAATCTTGAGAAAGCACACAATCTCCGAAAACACATCGGAGGCACATAAATAGGGAGAGGAGACAAAAAGGCAAACAAGTAGTGCAAATGCCTAAGCTAAGGCTCATACTATGAGACCCAAGTCTTTTATTCCAGTTTACAAGGACCTAGTCCATTTGAAATGACGTCAAAGACATACTATAATCACAAGGTGCATGGGTCTTAGGCAACACTAGTCTATCCTAGACTAAGGCCCAAAACATGCTCCAAAAACAAGTAACAAAATAAGTAAATGACATAGAATGCTACAACACACATGCATCCCTCTATCAGCATGGTACTACCCTTGAAACATTATTAATGAACCCTAGATCATGATTTCCAAGAAGAAAAGCAGAAAAAACTAGGTACCCACCCCAATTCACATTCATCATCATGAATTCACGCATTCATGCTTAATATAATTAGAAAGGAAGTTGTAGCCTACATGTAGGGAGACTGCGCGCTCCATATAACAACACCGGAATTTTTCCCTTCTGAACGGCCTCTGAACGCTGCCACATTATCAAAAATAGGATCACAATGTCAATACGGCCGTTCTGATACAAAAATCACCTAAAACAGACGGACCAATATTTAGAATCAATCGAGAATCATGGGATCCGTGCTGGAAATTTCGGAATTGACTCCATCAAAAGGTCCTAATCTGGCTTGAACTTATATCCCAAAATAGAACACAATTTGAGGCTTGAAAATTAGCTAACACAACAACACAACGAAAATCCAAATTAAAAGAGAGAGGGAAGCAACTTTCACACCATTTTTACTTCGAACGGAGTGCCATTGACACAATTCAATGACTCTACTATGTAGCCCCAACAATTACGAGCACGTGAAAGTTTAAATCACCAAAATCAAAGTTAAAACAAGGGAGAAATTGCAATTCTAATTTTATAACACAGGTTGGTCGCGATTAGGGATGGCAATGGGGCGGTGCGGGGTGGGGGTGGGGGTGGGGCGGGTTGAGCTTAACCCGCAAATTTTTTAATCTGCCCCACCCCGCATAACAATGATTTTTTTACACTAAAAATATAATTCATAAAAATAAATTCATTTTTCTCTAAGTTGTATTAATTTAATAGGATAGTGACTTAAAAAAATATTTTTTTGAGATGAATTGGGAAACATGTAAGAAATTATATTATTTTTTATTGAACCATTTTCATTTTCTATCTTGAATATTTTAATAGCTTTAAAGAAATTATTTTAACAAATAATGGTTTATCACTCTTATAACATGTCAAAAGTTAAAATTAAGTTTGAACCCATATAAAATCACATATACCCGCAACCCGCCCTGCCCCACATTAGTTTTAAGAAAACCCACTTGAACCCGCCCCGCATAGCCTTAAAATCACCCACCTCGCATCCGCCCCGCCCTATTGTCATCCCTAGTCGTGACCAGCCTTAAATAGGAAACATGGCTGAATGGTGCGAACGTGGTCGTGCCTCAGCTAACAGCAAAAGGGCTAAGGCCTTAAAACTTCAAGGGGGTGCCTGAGACTCGTTCTGAACCCCGTGCGCATAAACGAGATTTGTTACCCCATTGGAAATGACATTCCAGACTCAATCAAACCATTAAAATTCTCATCCGAGGTCGTCACGATGAAAAGTGGGTCCCACACCCAATTTCAATTTTAAGCCAAATTCTACAATGGGCCTCAGATGTAACACCCCAAAAGTTTCTAAGTTAAGACTCGAACCATTCTTCATTTACTTATAGGGTCATATCGGATGATTCTTAAATTGTCCATATGTGTAAAGGTAAATTATTTAGTGTGGGAATGATTTTGGATATCAATTAAGGTCACTAGAAACTCCTAGCACAAAGTAGAGTTGAAAGTTTCCTTACCGATTAAGTTTTGATGTAAGATTCTACTTGGGTCAACTTCAAACAACCATATCTCTTAAAATATAAAGAGTTATGTGGCCTATAACCTATCAAATTAAAGGTATTTGAATCCTCTTTTCAACACCACCGATTTTACGTCAATTTGAGTTTCGAGTAGAAAGTTATGACCATTTTAGTAACCTGATAAAGTGAAGTGAAGAATTAGCCAACGCGAAAATATTTAAAAGGGTCGTTTTTGTCTTTTTACCTCTAAGAAAACCCTAAACAAATTTCTTGATTAATTAAAGACCCAAGACAATCAAATTTTCATCTCTTAATCCATCATTCTCTTCTCTCTCAAACACCAAGGCAAAACCCTAAGGAATATTCAAAGTAGAACACTCCATTCAAGATTATTTCAATCTTTTTCAAGATTCTTCTTCAAAAGATTTCACGAAACTAATTCAAGAATCTGAAGAAAGGTTTTCTTGATTGTTCTCCTTCAAGCTAGGGTTCAAGGCTTCTATTCAAGTTCTTTTTTAAGATTCTTCAAGAACCTTGTTTTTTAAGGTATGTAAGGCTATCATAGTTTTGGATTAGTTCATCCTCACACCCTACATCTACTTTCAAATCAGTAAAAGAGTAATCTAGGATTCTATCCCTAGATTTGAGTATTCTTGAGATAAGTTGATTTTGAGTTCTTGAGTACATTGTTATCTATTGCAGTCCTTTCTTTCAGTTATTTGTTATTCATCTATATTACGTACTCGTACATTAAATGTACTAATGTCATTCGACCTGCATCTTTTAATGATGCAGATACAGGTTCTTAGGATTCTCAACAAGAGTCTATTGAGATCACTTCATCCGCTCGTCAGCTTTCGAGTGAGGTTTCCTTGCTTCCGAAGGACTCTAGTTTAATGATTCGTTAGTAGTAGTTCTTTTGAGGAGTCGTGGGTCTTGTCCCGACACTCATCTTGGTATTGTAGAGGCTTCATAGATAGACAGTTTTGGAGAGTCTTCAGTTTCAGATATTTTATTTAAAATTTATGTTTTATACTCAATATATTCAACAAAATTTTGAGATTTAGTAAACTGTTTTTAAATGTTTCTTTCAATTTGATGCTTATGTGTGATTGAGTTAGTCTTCCGCTTGTATTCAGCAAGGATGAGGGTTCGCTTGGGGCCATTAATGGTTCTCAAATGCCGGCCACATCTAGCGTATAGGCTCGGGTCATGACAAACTTTGTATCAGAGTACAGAGTTTAAGTGTCATATGGTGTCTATGAAGCTGTGTCAGTAGGATCTTATTTATGGTTGTGAGGGCCCCACTTCTATAAATAGGGGACTACAGACATTTAGGAAAAAATTCCCTTCTTTCATACTCTAAATAGTGCAATAGAGCTATGTCATAAGGAACTTATTCAAATTCATGCGTTTATTCTATTTATTCGACTACCCCTCATACTTAAGGTAGTTGAAAAGCAAAGCCAGATCCTTATCAATGAGTTGCTCTCACCAAAAATCTTGAGAAAGTCATGAAACATGTAGAGGGGCTTAAGAGAAGCTCGTGAGTGAGTTAAGTGTTGAGTTTCAAAAGAATGCACTCTTATTCATATGAATAGTACGTTCGAGCTAAAAGCGTGATGTATTCCCAAACTCTTTTCTCTAAACCTTGTTTTAGTTGAGACCCTTATGGGGAAGTGTGTTTTAGAGCTTGGGTAGTAATTGCACCCTAAAATATAGTACGAGTTATGAGATTATAAGCAGTAGTAGTAAAAGTACCCAAAGTTAGAAGAATGCATGCATATGTTCAGTAATCTAAGGAAGGGAGATAGTGATGAGGCAAATTATGTTGTTGTAGTCATGCATCGAATAAGTTTTTAATGATGATTTTTTTTGTGAGTAGACTAAGAAATAATAATCTTATATAGAGTTCATGATATGAGGTAGAGGAATAATTACGACTTAGGATAAGTTAGAGTATACTTTAACTAGAAATGAGTTTATGATGATGTGTCATTGTGTTTGTAACGACCAAGTGTAGGTATTGAATAGAAGAACATGAGTATTCATAAGGTGATATATCTAAGATAGGACTATTATTTTTGAGGGAGAGCCTATAATATTCAGAGGGTTATAGAACTAATTAGGCAATAATGTATAGTGTATGGGTAAATAGTACTTAAGTTGTGAAATGGAATGTGACATTCATATGTAAGTATGTAGACTGAGAGATAAAGATTTACTACTTGTCATGAGGTCTTAGTGGGTGAGTGTTTCTTAATTTTATCTAGTAGTTGTAAGCTAGTATAGTAAGCGAGAAATCATATTGATATCGGTGTTTAGTAATAAACATTAAGCTTAAATTTGAGATGAGCGTCGTGATCAAAAGAATAGTAACATGAGGGTAATGATGTTAGTCTTGAGATCTGATCTGGTAGACTTGACATAGAGTAGGTGAGGAATTGAGATGTTAGCTGCAATGAATATGAGTGGTACAAGAGAGAGATCCTAACTTTTAGATAAGGGAAGTGAACTGTGGCTAAGTCATTAGAGTAACAAGAGCATTAAGAGGTGTACTCGAGATTGTATGTAACCAGACGAGGTTCCAATTAAGTTAATGATTTTCCATGTGTGCCTAGATAGTATATTTGAGCTGTCAATGTGGAATAGGCTGATGTAAGCATTAATTTTTTTTCCTTAAGAGTTAAATGAAACGGGCTTATAAGCAAATGAGAAGAGGTTAATAGAAGAATCTTAGAAAGATGTCTTAGAAGGAATCTTAGTACCTGCATATGGAGAGTTCAGTAGTCATGAGATAAGCTTTTACCGAGTAGTAGAGTAAAGCGAATGTAGACCGGTTTAGAGATGTTGAAATAGATCCATAGCTTTAAAGTGTCAACTCCAAACCTAAGGGGGATATGTTAAGATGAGAAACTAAGTCAAGTTTGAGATCAAATAGTAATGTGTTCCGGAAGAGTTAAAGTGGTATATCAATCCATTCATACACTAGCGTATTCCTCAAAGTTCAGCGATTACAACATCTTGTTGATGTTTCTAATATCAGAATTTTGTCCATGGACTATGCTCATACACTTCAGAGAGATTCACATCTATGCTCAGTTTCCAGAATGAGAGGAAAAGACTTTAGCCCATTAACCTCAAGCTTAATCCATAAAATTATGGATATCAGTCTCATGATATGAATCTATTCATATAAGAATTCATGTCTCATAGAATGTTCAGTATGACAAATTCATGATTTACTCTCAATGGCTAGCAACATCATGTTATGCCATGCATATTCTCATATCAGATATCTCGAATGAATCATGCTTATGATCTTTCGACCTAAAGCTCTTTCGGTGATCTTTTTAGTTTTGAGAGTGGTGTTGTTGATAGTAATTGTGTGATGATAGAGAAGAGGATTTCTATCTCTAATTGTGATAGTGATGGTGTGGTTATTCCATCTAAGGTTATAAATGTAGAGGAAGAAAGAGATAAGGTATGAGTAGTAAGGCAGTTCCTGCTAATAATGTATGAAAGTTTTGTTGGTAGAAGTAGCGAGAGAATGAGGAATTCTTATAAGGAGTGGTTAGTAGGAGTCCGTGGAGTGGTTATAGTACCAGGCTTGAATGTAGTGGCAAGGAGTAGTGTTCTTGGGATGAGATTCCCTACAGAGGTATAGAACAAAGATCTTGTGATTTAGATCAGAATAATCACCCTATGTTAAGTACTTTATGATTCTGAGTTGGGCTTGGGTATAGTAAGAGTAACCCCTTTCCATTCTCAGACTAGATGTCATTCGAGGACGAATGATCCCAAGGGGGAGATATTGTAACACTACATAAATTTCTAAGTTAAGACTCGAACTATTCTTCATTTACTTGTAGGTTCATATCGGGTGATTCTTAAATTGCTCATGTGGGAATGATTTTGGATATCAATTAAGGTCACTAGAAACTCCTAGCACAAAGTTGAGTTGAAAGCTTCCTTACCGATTAAGTTTTGATGTAAAATTCTACATGGGTCAACTTCAAACAACCATATCTCTTAGAATATAAAGAGTTACGTGGCCCGTAACCTATCAAATTAAAGGTATTTGAATCTTCTTTCCAACACCACCAATTTTGTGTCAATATGAATTCCGAGTAGAAAGTTATGACCATTTTATTAACCTGATATAGTGCAGTGACGAATTAGCCGACGGAAAAATATTTAAAAGGGGCGTGTTTATATTTTTACCTCTAAGAAAACCCTAAACGAGTTTCTTCACTAATTAAAGACCCAAAACAATCAGATTTTCATCTCCTAATCCATTATTCTCTTTTCTCTCAAACCCTAAGAAAAAATCAAAGTAGAAGACTCCATTCAAGATTCTTTCAATCTTTTTCAAGATTCTTCTTCAAGAAATATCAAGAAACTAATTCAAGAATATGAAGAAAAGTTTTCTTGATTGTTATCCTTCAAGCTAGGGTTTCAAGGCCTCTATTCAAATTCTTTTTCAAGATTCTTCAAGAACCTTATTTTTTCAGGTATGTAAGGCTATCATAGTGTTGGACTAGTTCATCCTCACGCCCTATATCTACTTTCAAATTAGTAAAAGAGGAATCTAGGATTCTATCCCTAGATTTAGGTATTCTTGAGATAAGTTGATTTTGAGTTCTTGAGTTCCTGATTCTTTTTGAAATTCTATTCCTAATTATTGAATTGCTTTATGTTATGCATTAAGATTCTTGAGTAGATTCTTTCATGTCTATATTTCATCATGAACCCTATGAATTGAATATTCTTGAGATGAGAAGTATTGTTGAGTTCTGAGTTTTGAGTTCTTGAGTCCTTGAGGTCTGAGTATTGAGTTTCAATATTGTTATTAAGATCCTTGAGTTGATTTGTTCATGTCTATAATTCAGCATGAGCCCTATTTTGAGTTATAAGTCTTGAAAAGCTTTTTAAAGCCAACACTTGAGTTTTAAATTGAGTTTTGAGGAAGTAAAGATGAGTTTTGAGAAAGTGTTTCTAAAACATGATTAGTAAGACAATCGAGTATGCCATCAATGTTTAAGCAGTATGGTATCTAGATATACCATCAATGTTTATGTAGTATGACTTCCCGAGTCATCAATGATCGTATCACAATATGATTTTAATATTGGTTTTAGAAAGAGTTTTCAAGTATGAATTGAGTAAGAGTATAACGGAACTAAGTATTCTCAAAGGTATCAATTTTTATATTGATAAAAGAGAATCTTTGATTTATTTATGAGTTATGAGTTCAAAGATATTTCAAGAGCAGTTACCTCTTTTAAGAGGATAGATTGAGCAATTATCTCAAACCAGAGGAAGAGCATGTTTTTAAAGATTGAGCATGACTATACATTATTGGGAGTATTATTGAGCACCGATATAAGGATGAGTTCAGACAACTCAGATTCCTCATAAACCATGTATGCTAACATGGGTACCAGATCATACTTTTTAGATATATCCTAAGTGCCTTCGGGCAGAGCTTAGTGGATCCACTTAGTTGAGGTGTTCTATACCCCGGCAAGGTATAAGACAGTTCTGGCAGTGTAGGAGAGACGCTGTATCATCACGTAGCTCATAGTGATGGTTGTCGGTTAGAGAATCTCCCAAATAAAATTAAAAGTGTAGTGTATATATGACTTAATATGTTGAGTTCAGAGATGAGAAGATATTTTGTAAAGATTTAAATGATTTTACTTCTTTATTTCTTTACATTCAGCTTGAGTACATTGGTATCTATTGCAGTCCTTTCTTTCAGTTATTTGTTATTCAGCTATATTACGTACTCGTACATTCAATGTACTGATGTCATTCGATCTGTATCTTTTAATGATGCAGATATAGGTTCTTAGGATCCTCAACAAGAGTCTGTTGAGATCACTTCATCCGCTCGTATGCTTTCGAGTGAGGTCTCCTTGCTTTCGGAGGACTCTAGTTTTATGAGTCGTTAGTTGTAGTTCTTTTGAGTAGTCGTGGGTCTTGTCCCGACACTCATATTTGTATAGTAGAGGCTTCATAGATAGATAGTTTACAGGAAATCTTTCAATTTCAGATATTTTATTTAAAACTTATGTTTCATACTTAGTATATTCAGCGAAGTTTTGAGATTTATTAAACTGTTTTTAAACGTTTCTTTCAGTTTGATGCTTATGTATGCTTGAGTTAGTCTTCCTCTTGTAGTCTGCCAGGATGAGGGTTCGCTTAGGGGCCAACAATGGTTCTTGAGTGTCGGCCACGTCCAGGGTGTAGGCTCGGGTCGTGACATCAGAATTAGCCTGGAACCCTCAAAACCTAAACAAAGGGTCGTTCTTGACCAAACTCAACATTCCAGAGCTAATCGCGTAGATGGAATTCCCATCCGAGCTCGTTTAATCAGAATATTGACTAAAGTCAAACTTAGGCTTCAATGTGAAAGTTAAAATACCTAATCGCACAGACTCACATGACTATGCTACTAGCCTAAAATGACCCTTCTAGATCTAATTGAATCGTCAGAATTAGATTCTGAGGTCATATTCCTGAACTTCTGATACAAAATGACCATTCAAGGTTCAAAATATCCCAAAACACTAAAACTCGCATAAAAACCAAACGAACGACCAGGTGACCGATCTGTCAGTCCCAGCAAATCATAAATGACTTGGGGTCGTTACATGAAAGTTCTAAACGACGAGAAAGAGGCATAAACATAGAAATAAACTGATGGTTATTACAACATCCACTACTAAAAAGGACACTCGTCCGCAAAAGTAAGAGCGATGAAGTACCTGAAGGATCAAACAAGCCTGGAATTTCTCCCGCATATCATGCTCGATCTCTTAGGTAGGATCCTCAACTAGACGATGCGTCTAACAAGCCTTAACCACAAGAATGGATCTCGAGCCAAACCACCACACATCTCTTGAAAGAAGGGCAAATGGCTCATCTACGAAGGTTCTTAATATCGGCGCAGCATCAAAACATGAAAGACTGGGAGGATAGCTGATAACATTGGAGGCAAGGCTAACTCATAAGCAACCTCTCCAACTGTCTGAAGGATCTCGAAAGACCCAACATACCTAGGGCTAAGCTTTCCCTGCCTCCCAAATCTCATCACGCCCTTCATGGGAGACACACAGAGGAAAAATCTATCACCAACTGAAAACTTCAAAGTCCGCCGCCTACGATCAGCATAACTCAAATGCCTACTCTGAGCTGTTTGAAGTCTGTCTTGAAACACCCTCACGTGCTCCAAAGCCTCATGAATCAAGTCTCTGCCACGCGGTCTTGACTCTATAGACTCAAACCAACCAACCAGAGAGCAACAACGCCTACTATATAAGGCCTCAAACGGGACAATCTGGATGCTAGAATGGTAGATGTTATTGTACGCAAACTCTGCCAAAGGCAAGAGCATGTCCCACTAACCTCCAAACTCTTAAACACAAGCCCGTAACATATCCTCAAAGACCGGAATAGTACGCCCTGACTGACCATTTGTCTGCGGGTAGAAAAGTGTGCTAAGATCAACGTGAGTGCCCAACTCACCTGAGAAGTCCTCCAAAAGCTAGAAGCGAATTGAGAACCCCGATCTTATATAATGGAGATAGGTACACCATGAAGATGAACCACCTCATGAATGTAAATATGGGCTAACCTCTCGGCACTAAATCAAGACTGAACAGGGAGGAAGTGTGCTGACTTGGTCAATCGATCAACGATCACCCAAATGCTGTCAATACCTCTAGAAGTACAAGGCAAACCAGTAACAAAGTCCATCATGATGTGATCCCACTTCCACTCCTGAATGGGTGATCTCTAGACCTCACCACCAGGTCTCAAATGCTCGGCCTTCACCTGCTGACAATTCAGGCAATGGAACACATAGTCCACAATATCTATCCTCATGCTGGTCCACCAGTAATGATACCTCAAATCACGATACATCTTTACGATGCCAGGATGAATAAAATATCTAGAATCATGGACCGCCTGAAGTATTAATTGAATCAAACCCCCAACTTTTGGGACACAAATACGACCTGCAAACCTCAAAACCACATCTTAGTCTAAGGTAACCTGACCAGTATCACCCGCTAAAACTCGATCATGAAATGCCACCAAGGTTTCATCTTCATACTAATAGCTACATATTTGATCAAGAAGAGAGGACTAAACTCCCACATAGGAAAGAACACACCTATAATCCAAATTATCCGACCAGATCATCTGGTTAGCTAAGGACTGAATATCCAAAGCTAAAGGTCGGTCAACAGTAGATAAGAAGGCTAGACTACTTATACACCTTCCGACTCAATGCGTCCTCTACTACATTCGCCTTTCTTGGATGGTAGAGAATAGAGAGGTCATAGTCCATCAGAAGCTCAATTCAGCGACGTTGCTTCGAATTAAGATCCTTCTGGCTCATTATGTACTAAAGACTCATGTGATAGTGTAGATCTCACAACGAACCCCATACAGGTAGTGCCTCCATCTTAAGTGCGAAAACTACCATTGCCAACTCCAAGTCATGAGTAGGGTAGTTACGCTCATGTAGCCTAAGCTGCCTCGATGCATACGCGATAACCCGGCCCTACTTCATTAATACACAACCCAAACCAATGCAGATGCGTCACAATAGACTGTGAAGACCTAACCATCAACATGAAGAGTCAACAGAGGAGCAGTAGTGTGAAACTCCTTGAGCTTTTGAAAGCTCAACTCACACTCCTCAGACAACTCAAAAGGAACGTCAAGGTGGGTCAACTGGGTCAAAGGTGTTGTAATAGTGGAGAAGGCCTCTACAGACCGACTGTAGTAGCCCGCTCAACCGATGAAGCTCCGAACCTCAGTAACTGAAGAGGGCCTAACCCAATCACAAATAGCCTCAATCTTTGCTGGACCTACCATGATGCCATCCTTGGACACCACATGCCCCAAGAATGTATAGACTCAAGCCAAAACTCGCACTTTGAGAACTTGGCATAAAGCTGCTGATCTCTAAAAGTCTGGAACACAATCCTCAAATGCTGCTCATGATCACTCCTTCTCCGCGAGTATACCAAAATTTCATCTAGAACACAATGAAGAACAAATCAAGATATGGCCTGAACACCCGCGTCATTAAGTTCATGAAGGCGGGAATGGGCATTAGTCAACTCAAAAGACATCACTAGGAAATCATAGTGGCCATATCGAGTTGTAAATGTGGTCTTAGGGATATCTGCTACCCTAATCCTTAGCTGATGGTAACCAGACTTCAAATCAATCTACAAAAACACTATGGCACCTTGAAGCTGGTCAAATAGATCATCAATCCTAGACATGGGGTAACATATCTTCATCGTCCCCTTATTCAACTACCTATAATCAATACACATGCGCAATGAACCATCTTTCTTCTTCACAAATAGAACAAGAGCGCACCAAGGAGACACATTAGGCCTGATGAAACCCTTACCCAAGAGGTCCTGAAGCTGAACAATGAGCTCCCTAAGCTCTGCTGGGGACATCTAATATGGCAGAATAGAAATAGGCCGAGTACCCGACTGAAGCTCGATAGGAAATTCAATATCCAACTCCGGGGGTAAGCCAGGTAGGTCGGTAAGAAATACATCTGCAAAATCATGGAAATATGCAATGGAATCAACTAAAGGGACCTCCCTACTCATATCACGCACATAGGACAAATAAGACAAACCCTTGCTAGCCACTAGCCTCCGAGCGTGATCAAAAGAGATAACACCAACCAATGTGTTGCTAACAGAGCCCTTCCATATACCATCAGGGGAACATCAGGGATGGCTAAGGTAACGGTCTTAGAGAAACAATCTAAAACCGCATGGTAGGGAGATAATTAGTCCATGCCTAGAATCACATCAAAATCAAGCATATTTAATAATATAAGGTCATCCCGGATGTCACGCTCCTGGATAATAACTAAGAAAGATCGAAACACGTGATCCACCACTAAAGACTCACCCATGGGGGTCGACACATGCAACAACGCTGCCATAGGCTCAGAACTCATACCCATATGAGAAATATAATACACACACATAAGATTACATAGAACCAGGGTCAAATAAAGGTGAGGCGGGCTGATGGCATAATACAATCCTACTTGTGATCACATCATCTGATGCCTCAGCCTCCGCCCTCGCTAAAGCTGCATAGAAATGGCCTTGTCCACCTCTGCCCTAGCCATCAGTCCTACCACTTCACCTGCCTCCCCAGGGTTCACCCCGAATACCTTTCTATCCATCGTGACGGTCCTGACCGTGACCTCGACCTATTATTGAAGGTGCTACTGGTGGATCTGTAGAGCTGGCTATGGAACTAGAGCGATCTGTCTATGAAAAAGGCAATCTCTGGCCTAGTGACCTAACTCACCACAGTCAAAACAACTTGAGGATGATATACTCCCAGAAGAACGACCACCACGTCCTGAAGTACTAGTATGGGACCTATGAATCTGGCTAGAGCTAACCTCACTCTGGTTATACCGATCACCCTCTAAACTCTGTAATGAGGCCTGAATAGGATGACTAGGATAGCCCTACTAAAGCTGTTGTCGAGCCCTAGCATGTGAATATATGGGCTTGGAATGGGACCCACTATAAAGGCCCTCATATCTAGCTCTCTTTTCACTGACCTCTTTAGCCTCACGACAGAGATGCTCAATAGTGTGGGCTTGATCAATAAATTCTAGAAATGAGCGACCAGCTGAAACCATAAACTGAGCCTCAATCCGTAACTGCAGTCTTAACCCACGACAAAGCACCGAACCCTCTCCTGCTCAGTAGGCAAAATCATGGTAGCATGTCAAGAGAGATCATGAAATCTCGCCTCGTACTTATACACTTCCATAAAACCCTGCTCCAACCTGGAGAACTGATCCTGGAGGTGATCTCTGACGCTGCGAGGAATAAACCTAGCAAAAGAAGCGTCAAAAAACTCGGTCCAAGTGATTGGAGGAGACCCAGCTGGTCTAGTCTCAACAAATGTACGCCACTACGCCACTACGACAAGTAGTTAAAAACTTGTGGGCATCCTCACCCACATCCCCAAAAAACCTCGGAGGTGAAAGCCTCAAGAACACTCTTCATATTTTTTGCTCCTCTAGCAGCATAGGTCTGGCCGCAATCATGGGCTGGGCACCCCAAGTGGTACCTGAGCCCGAGGTGCCTCTATTGCAGACAGATCCTGCTGAACTGGTACTGCTGTAGGTGACGATACTAGCACTGGTACTGGGGTCTGCTACATACCCCCAAGCACTATCAAAAGCTGAGTAATGGCTACCAAGAGCTCTGGAGTCATAACTGGTCCGAGTTGTGGCTGAGCTGGTCTCGGCCCACCGGCTGTTGTGGAACCAGAGCTGCTAGAGCATCCGCTACTGGCTCCGGACCCTGCCCTCTAACTGGGGGTGGTGCTGCACCCTACCTGATAAGGGAGGTCGACCCCTACCCCGATGCGTCTCGCAGCGCGTACGATCCATCTTATGAAAAGAGTGAAATAAGTGAGATTCCAAGAAACCAACATCACACAGGCTACATAAAAGTAATACAAAGAGATGAATTCCTAAAGACACCCTGTATCCTCCCAAAGATAGGACACATAAGTCTTCGAACCGATCCATAAGACTCTACTAGGTAGTAGCTTTGTACAAGTGAGACCAATGAACCTGAGGCTCTGATACCAACTTGACATGACCCGACTTCCCGAGTCATATATAGTACCTACTAAAACCCACTAGTAGATAAGCCGACCCGTACCCAGAATGACAAGTAGTGAGTACCAGGTTAGAAATAAAACATCAAACAATGCTAATAATAAGAAAAGACAGAAACAAAAAGCAAATCCAAAACTATATACATTAGATACCCTCCCAGAACCTGGAAGTCACGAGTACAGAGTTGTGTAACAAGAGTAAATACAAGTCCCAAAAGTGGACCACAACAAGCCGTCTCAAAGGGAAAATACAAGCGAACATGTATACAGAAAAAGACAGGTTGATCTAGGATGCCAAGCGCTCACCCTCATCTCTGATATCCCCAAGCTGCAAAAACTAGGACGAGAGATCACCACTGGTAGCTGGTACTAGGACCTTCATCACAAGAAGATGCAGAGTGTATCATAAGTACCAAAACAAAGGTACTCAGTAGGCATGCTAGGCCGACCGAGCAAGAAAGGCAAAGACAATCAGAAAAGAGAGTCTCTACACAAACAGAGACAAAAGCGTATATGAAAAGAAGGCACACGAGCATACCAAAAGTAAATCTAAGTACAACTAAACTAAACCTAAGTGGACCACATAATCCAAGAAGGTACACTCATGCACAATTTAAACAAAACCTGAACATACCCCCTTAAGCCCGACAGATATACAAAATAATTAAGTCTACAAGACAGAAGAGTAATCCAGATCCAAATCTAAGAACCAGTCAATTCCCAGCCCAGCTAGCAAGAGTGACAATCAACTCAACCAGTCAACTCCCGACCCAACTAGCCTGAGTGACAATCAACTCAACGGGTCAACTCCTATCCCAGCTAGCAAGAGTGACTATCAAGCCGAGCCACCCAACCATATAATCCACTATAGGGGCGTCAACCATCTAGCTAGCAAGAGTGCCTCGGGGGTGTGTTAACTCCATAGAGAATATCGGATATCCAAGCCGCCTAGCCAGCTAGCCCATTACCAGGGGTGTTAGTGGCCTAGCTAGCAAGAATGCCCGGGGTGTATCGACTTCGAAGAGGATCTCAAATAGGATCCAAGTTACCTTAGATCGATCTCCACTCATGGAGATATCACAAAAGGCTCAAAGCCAGAAGAATTCTAATCCTGAGAAAGCATATAATCTCCGACAATGCATCAAAGGCACAAAAAAGGAAGAGGAGACAAAAAGGCTAACAAGCAGCACAAATGCCTAAGCTAAGGCTCATATTATCAGACCCAAGTCTAATCTTCCAGTCTACAAGGACCTAGTCTATTTGAAACGATGTCAAAGAGAAACCATAGTCACAAGGTGCATGCGTCTAAGGTAACACTAGTCTATCATAGACTAAGGCTCAAAACATGCTCCGAAAACAAGTAACCAAACAAGTAAATCACATGGCATGCTATAACACACACACAACCCTCTATCAACATGGTACTACACTCAAAATAGTATTAATCAACCCTAGATGATGTTTTCCAAGAAGAAAAGCAGAAATAACTAGGTACCCGCCCCAATTCACACTCATCATCATGAACTCACACATTCATGCTCAATCTAATTAGAAAGGAAGTTGTAGCCTATTTGTAGGCCGACCTTGCGCGCTCCAAATAACAAAGTTAGAGCTTTTCCCTTCTGAACGACCTTTGAATGCTGAAAACTTATCTAAAATATGATCACAACGTCAATACGGTTGTTTAGACACCAAATCACTCAAATAGAGACGAACTAATTTTTGGAGTAAAACGGGAATCATGGGATCTGTGTTGGAAATTCTAGAATTAACTCCGTCAAAAGGTCATAATCTATGCCTTGAACTTTTGTTTCAAAATAGAACGTAATTCAAGGCTAAAAAATCAGCTAACACAACAACACAATGAAAACCCAAATTAAAAAAGAGAGGGCATCAACTTTCACACCATTTTTACCTTGAATGGAGTGTCACTGACACAATTCAACCACTCCACCATGTAGCCTCGACAATTACAAGAGTGTAACACTTCAAATCACCAAAATCAGAGTTAAAACGAGGGAGAAATCACAATTCTAATTTTATACATGGTGGTCGCGACCTGCCTTAAATAGGCCACACGGTTGAACGGCGCAAATGCGGCTGTGCCTCAGCTGCCAGTAAAAGGGCTAAGCCCCCAAAACTTCAACGACGTGCACGAGACTCGTTCTGAACCCCATGCGCACAAACGATATATGCTAACCCATTGGAAATAATATTTCGGACTCAGCAAAACCGTTAAAATTCCTATCTAGTTTGTTTCGATGAAAGTGGGTCCCACACCCAATTTTATTTTTAAGCCAAATTCCTCAAAGGGCTCAGAATTAGCCTGGAAGCCTCAAAACCCAAACGAAGGGTCATTCTAGACAAAATTCAACATTCTAGAGCTAACGACGCTGATAAAATTCTAACCGAGCTAGTTTACTCAGAATGTTGACTAAGGTCAAACTTAGGCTTCAACTTGAAAGTTAAAATATCTAATTACACAGACTCGTACTGAAAGCTTCGGGAGTCATGTCGACTATGCTACTAGCCTAAAATTAACCTTATAGAGCTGGTAGAATCATCAGGATTTGATTCTAAGGTCATCTTCCTGAATTTCGATAAAAATGACCATTTAAGGTTAAAAATCTTCCAAAACACTAAAACTCACATAAAAACTAGTCAAATGACCAGGTGACCGAACTATTAGTCCCAGCAAGTCATAAATGACTTGGGGTCGCTATAGGAAAGTTCTGAACGATGAACAGAAGGCATAAATACATAAATGACCTGAAGGTCATTACATTCTATCACCGCATGGATACTATGTTCTTTCATTCAACACACCTATAAAGGTCTTCACTAACACAATGGCACATAACTATAAACTCTCTTCTAGTGAAAGTATACTCTAACTCATCCTGACTAGTAACTATTACTCTACCTTCTATCATGAAATCTACACAAACTTATCACTTGTTAGTCTCTCCATAAAAAAACTCCTCTTTAATAACTTACTGGGTGCATGACTGCAATAAAAATTTATCTCATCACTATCTCCCTTTCCTAGATTACTATAGTTCTCCATGCATTCTTCTAACTATGGAACTTCTACTATTACTGGCTCATAATATCTCAAATCACACAAGCTTTCGAGTGGAAATACTACCCAAGCATTCTAAAACACACTCCCTTCTTAAAGTGTATTATCTAAAACAAGTATTAAAGAAGAGAGTCTGGAGTACATCTCACTTTTAGCTCAAACGCATGATTCATATGAATAAGAGTGCATTCTTTCGAATCTAAAAACTTAGGCTAACTCATGGGCTTCTTTCAAGCCCTATGTAGTCTGATGACTTTCTGAAGACTTTTGCTGAGAGTAACTCATCGATAAGGATCTTGGCTTTACTTTTCAACTACCTTGAGTATGAGGGGTAGTCGAATGCATCTGAGAAATGTATGAGTTTGAATAAAATCCTTCTGACACAGTTCTATTGCACAATTTAAAGTATGAAAGAAGGGGATTTTTTACTAAATGTTTGTAGTCCCTCATTTATAGAAGTAGGGCCCTCACAACCATAAATAAGATCTTACTTGACACGGCTTCATAGACACCCTAGGACACTTGGACTCTGTGCTCTGATACAAGGTTTGTCATGACCCAAGTCTACACCTGGATGTGGATGACATTCGAGAACCATTGTTGGTCCCCAAGTTAACCCTCATCATGGCTGACTACAAGTGAAAAACTAACTCAAGCGGAAAACTAACTCAAACGTATATAAGTATCAGACTGAAAGAAATGCTAAATCAACCGTGTATTAAATTTCAAAACTCTCCGAGTATACTGAGTATGAAACATAAGTTTTAAATTAAATATCTGAAACTGAAAGATTCTCCAAAACTATCTATATATAAAGCCTCTATTATACAAATATGAGTAGTGGGACAAGACCCACGACTCCTCAAGAGAACTACTACAAACCACTCATAAAACTAGAGTCCTCCGAAAGCAAGGAGGTTTCAATCAAAATATGATGAGCGGATGAAGTGATCTCGACGAACTCTTGTTGAGGATCCTAAAAACCTGTATCTGCATCATTAAATGATGCAGGTCAAATGACATCAGTACATTGAATGTACGAGTATGTAATATAGCTGAATAACAAATAACTAAATGAGAGGTCTATGATAGATATAGATATATACTCAACTGAATGTAAAAAAATGAAGGAGAACATTACAAAACATACTCATCTTTGAACTCAACATAATAGGTGATATATTTAAAATACACTTTAACTTTATTGAGAGATTGTCTAACCGACAACCATCACTATGATCTATGTGATGATACAATGTCTTGTCCATGCTTCTATAACTCTCTTATATCATGTAGGGATATAGAACCTCTCCACTAAGTGGATCCACTGTGCTCTGTCGGAAGGCACTAAGAATTCGTCTAAAAAGTATGATCATGTACCCATGTTGGAACGATATGGTTTATGGGGGCTATGAGTTATCTGAACTCTCCCCAAATCAGTGCTCAATTTTATTCCCAATAATATATACTCTTGCTCAAATGTATAAAAACATACTCTTTCTCTGGTTTGAGATAATTTCTCAAACTATCCTCTTAAAAGAGGTTACTACTCTGAAATATCTCGAAAACTCATTGCTCATTTAGAAACAAGGTTTCTCTTTTTTCTATGTAAAAATACATTCTGGGTTGAGATAATTACTCAAAAGGGGGCCTATTTAAGAGGTAACTGCTCTATACTTAATCTTTCTGAAAACTCTTTTAACTTTTCTGAAAAAGAATGTCTACTCTTTTTCTTCATTTAAAAATGAAACATTTGGGAAATACTTAGTTCCCTTATACTTTTTATCAAACTACTCTTTACTTCCTCAAATATTAGTTTAAACAATAATGTTTTGTTTAAAAGATTCTCAATAAGAATGAAATGAATACTCAAAAATAGGGTCATGCTGAAAAATAGGCATGAAAAATCAACTCAATAATCGAAATACACAATTTACGACAATTCAATGATTAGAAATAGGAATTCAATTATAAACAACTCAAGAACTCAGAACTAAATATCAACTCATCTCAAGGATACTCAAATCTAAGGATAGAACCCTAGATTACTCTTTTACTGATTTGAAAGTAGATTTAGGGAGTGCGGATGAACTGGTCCAATACTATGATAGCCTTACATACCAGATTATGAAGCTATTAGACTGAAACTTTTGTGGAGACTTGATTTTATCTTTAGCTTGATGATGAACAATAGCTTTTTGGAGGAAACCTTTGATCTTGGAACCTTTGTGCTTGCTCTTGATAAAAGAAACTCTTTTATGAAGTTCTTAGAGTGGGAGAACATGGGAAACATTAGGTGGAAGGATTCTCTTTGTATCTTGGATTTTTGACTTGAAGGTTTTAGGGTTCTTGTTGGAGAAGAGGAACCCTGTGTGTGTTTCAAGAGAATTTCTAAAGACTTGAATGTTTTGATTGATGAAAACTACTTAGTTGAATGCTATACTCAGTTAAAACACTAAAAAACAACTTAGAATAGAGTCTAAAACAACATAGGGGAAAGACTAAAATGACCCCAACTTAAAAACTGATGAGGTGCCTTAAAATGGAGGTTTCACGGACCGTTTAAGGCTCCATGGTCCATGAAACACTTCACGGGCCGTATAGCCGGCCGTGAAACTTCACCTGCCCGACATGGCTTCACTAGAACAGACATAACTTTTTACTCCAAACACGAAATGGGCCAAACTTGATAGCATTGGAAAGATGACTCAAAGACCTTTAATGTGATATGTCATGGGCCACCTAATTCATTATGTTCTGATAGATATGGTCATTTGAAGTTGACCTAAGTAGAATCTTACTTCAAAACTTAATCGGTAAGGAAGTTTTCAACTCAACTTTGTGCTAGGGGTTCTTGTGACCTTAATTCATATCCAAATCCATTCCACACTAAAGAGTTCACCATTACACATATGAGAAATTCAAAAATCACCCAACACGATCTTATACGTAAATGAAGAATAGTTTGGGTCTTAACTTAGAAATTTTTGATGTGTTACAAGTTTATGATGATCTAGTTATTCAAGCTTCATCAATTGCTTCAGAGGCTTCTTTAATTGAAGCAAGATTTCAATTTGGAGATCACAGATATTTATTGACAGAAGAAATCTTGGAGACATCAGCTTTATTTAGAGATTATGTTAACGCCGAGAGAAGAAATTACAATTTGTCAAAGTTAACTTCCCAACAAGAATCTTATTTAGATTCAATAATTTGATCTAATAGTGATGCTGGATTATAGGCACAAGAGTTTCAAGCATCATTTCCAGTTCCGGATGATGTTTTCATCAATGTGATATGAGAATTAGAAAAAAGTTTTATTGGAAAATATAAATATTAGATTTACATGCGAGAACTAGTTAAAATAGAACCATTCCTAGAAGGTGGCTGAGTAGATTAATTTGTCCTCTAATATTGTTACAAATATTAGATTTAAATACGAGAACTTTTTGAAATAGAACCCTTCCTAGAAGGTGGTTGCACAGATTAGTTACTTCTCTAATATTTGTAAATTGTAACTTGTAAGTTGCTGTTAATTTTTATTTGAATAAATTTAAAGGCTTTACTCAAGTCATATTTATACACCTATTGTCTTGCATTTAAATAAAATTTAATAATTTAATACTTTATTTATCAAAATCTACATTAGAATTTTAATTTTTAAATATGAATTTTTGAACTTTGAAATTTACAAGATGAAATTTGAATTTTGAACTTTGAAATTTAACAGATGAAATTTGAAATTTTCAAAACATAAGAATTCTCACTTAGCTAAAAAATGTTATACAAAATAACATAGTTTTAATAAGATTTGCTAATTTCACTATTTATAGTTTTATACCTTTATCATGTATTTCTTTCAAGCAAGAAAGCTAATTTCAGGAGAATTATTGAGTGTAGCTTCTACAATTGTTGAATGTAACTTCTGATGGTTTCTTTTACAAAAAGGAGTAAAAGCTTATGTTGTAATTAGATAGATGATTTTAATAAGATTTCATTTCTTCATTGTCTATAATTTCATGTGTTTTTTCTCCCTTCTCCATACCTACTCATCTTTTTTTTGTGAGAAATTGTCCATTTCATTGTATGAGAGTAAAGTTAATTATAATACTTCTACTTGGTTCATTGTTGTCTAATAATATTTTATTACAATTCCTATGTATAGGAAGGTGAACTGCTGTCTTTTGTTAAAATCAAGTTGGAGATGAAAGAAAACTCAGGTTATTACATAAATATCCTATAATTATTTAATGATTTCACAACTTTACAAATCTTTTTTCCTTTAATTTCAGTTTTATAGTATA
This sequence comes from Solanum etuberosum, assembly GCA_029582245.1. Taxonomy (NCBI): domain Eukaryota; kingdom Viridiplantae; phylum Streptophyta; class Magnoliopsida; order Solanales; family Solanaceae; genus Solanum; species Solanum etuberosum. The sequence goes on from JAJONR010000956.1 coordinate 90,211, forward strand.
AACACTTCCTAAACTTGTCGGAAACTTGGGGGTTTAAAATATTAAAAAAAGGAGGAGGAATATGTTGAGCTTTTTGGCACAGTTGAGTTTCATTGTATTTCCTTTTGCTTATGTCTTACAAATTTCAACGCCGTTTAGAGTATGTATTATTTTACTTATACATACTTTTCATTACATAGGAGAACTAGTAGAAAATATGGTTTATAAAGTAGGTGCAAGAATTTGTATGTCAATCTCTTCAAAATCAAAGTCGATAACAGGCTGTTAAGAGTGAGACACTGAAACTGATGAAACAAGGTTATATTAAATTTTATTTGTTCAAATTGTTTCCAACAATATCATCATCAAGCTTGTGCTTCTCTATAGAGACTAACTAAATTCTTCACCTAATTGGATATTCTATGTGATACTACTGACAAGTAATTTTTCTCTCTAATGACCGTAGTACTTGAAATCGAGCTACATGATGCATCACGGGATAAACAATACTTTTATCATAACAGCTAAGCTAAAACAACTAGACACAGAGGCACCGACTCTTACAACATTCAAGATAATTGACCGTTGTTGTCTGAATTTGAGAGTCATGACAAAAAATGAAAGTGTGCGTCCAACTTCTGATCCTTTGTTAGCTAGATGAAAGTAAAAAAAGTTATATTTTTCACATAATGTTGCTTATGTATATATAGGTATACCTTCATATATGCCTCTGCGGCTACAAAAACAATTGCTTGTACCTCTTATCTTTGAAGTAGGTGAGTTAGGGGGGAATTGAAAATTTCTACTAATCTAATAAGTTCTATATCTAAACTTTGCCTATCTGAATATCAGGATCAACATCAAGTAGTTGTAATGTAGAAGAAAAGTTTTTCCCACACCCTACTATTTACTTCAAATAGAGGTATGTCAATCTTTGCTAAGCCAGTATCACATTTAACTTACTTTGTTTATAACAATAATTAGCTTACCATCTACAAGTAAAAAAGGATAATAAATCCAAAGGAAGACTCTGCACTGCACAACAAGGTTAGTGAAACTTACATTCCATTTCTATTCATCTAATAAAATTGACTACTTACTTCTTTTAAAGTTGATACAAATACTTAATTTGAGGGTGATAGAAATGATGGATGATTATGCTGCATAGTCAGAAATTGATCTTAGAAAATATTTTTGAATTTGCAGGTATGATTCATCTCTAAAATTGAAAAGTTTAAAAGATCATTTACCCTGACACGAGTTCTGTGATTAAAACAAAGTAGATTTTCATATTATAGGTGTTCTATGGTTAATATAAACTTCTTCCATCAAGTTCGCATGTTAGCTTCATGTTCCCTGTGAAAAATTAAAAAGACTCAATCGGATATGATAGCTGATTTACATATTTTATGGTTCTATTTAGTAAAAGTAAGTTCTCTCTTCTTTTGAACATAATTACCATCTAAATAAATATTGTCACCTGGATAATTTAAAATGATAGTTTCTTCAATGATACTAATTGAAATGAAGCAGTAATGTCGATCTACTTTATGCATATGACACTTTACTATTCTGCAGGGCAAAAAAGCTCCAAGTGAAGTATCTAAACTTATACTATGCTATTTTAAATAGTCTCAGGGTTCCATATCAACATGTCGAAATACAACATTTATCCAGTAAATGTATGACCTAATCTTGATGAATTGGCACATATAATGTCTAGTGAAATAGGTTCTTTTCCAACAGCTTATCTAGGTCTGTCTTTGGGAGAACAATACAAAGAAGAAGAAGTCTGGAATTGAGTGACAGAAAAGGTGGAGAAAAGGTTAGGGTATTGGAAAATGCATTACTTATCCATGGGAGGAAGGTTAAAACTCATCAACAGTGTTCTAGATAGCATACCTACATATATTATGTCCCTTATACCAATGCCTTCCAATGTGTTGAGTAAGTTGGACAACCTGAGAAGATCCTTTCTTTGGGAAGGGAATAATAAGAAAAATTAATTACATCTGGTGAAATGGAAAAATGTGGTACCACCTAAAGATAAAAGAAGGATATGGCATAAGAGATTTAAGCAAATATAATAAGAGGTTGCTACTGAAATGGTGGTGGAGATTCAACCAAGGAGAATCAATTCTATGGAAGGAGGTGGTTAATGCAAACTATGGAAGACAAGACAACTGGTGCACCAAGAAGAAAAATGAACCCCATGGAGTGAGACCTTGGAAACACATTAACACCCTGAAAGATGAATTCTTTCAAAAGGTGTCCTTCATGATTGGGAATGGCACCACTCTAAAATTTTGGAAAGAGAAGTGGTTACTTAGTCTTCCATTGAAAGACTCTCATCGAAGGATTTTATTAATAGCTACCAACCTAGATTTAACAATTACAAACAACAGAGAAGGCAACCTATAGGACTTTGTAACACCTCAGATTTGGAAAAGAAGGAAAATAAAATTTTTGGGTTGCAGGTTGTGTGTACGGTTTCCATCTACGGGCCGTAGATGGAAACCATAGGAAGGGGGAAAATAATTTTCTAAAATCAAGTCCAGTACCCTTTTTACGGTCCACCAGGACGGTGTGTCATCCTATGTAGATAGGTCTCGTAGGTGAGTCCCAAACTTAGTGAAATTTTGAGGGTCAAAGTTGGTTTCTATGATTGGTGTCTACGGACTGTAGGAAGACCTACGAGTTGTAGAAACGTTCCATCAAAAGATAGGTGATTTTGATGGTCCCAGTACTTGGTCTACAGTTTGCCAGTTATAGTCCGTAGGTCCAAATAGTAGATGAGCTTCGACAGTTATTTTAAGGGGCTTTTGGGTCTTTTCTCTAATTATTTTAAATCAAAACTATGTCATTTTTACTTCTACCCTAAGCCCTATATAAAGCTTTTAAGTCCTAAATTACCTATTTCTAATTCATTCTCCTAAATTCCCTTAACCTAACCAAACCCATCCTCCCCAAATTCTCTCAACCTAAGGAAGAAGAAGAGCTAGAGTTGCATTCAAGTCTTCAATCCTCTATCATTTTTGGGCTTTAAGCATTAAGGTATGTGGGTATTCACCCATGGAGTCCTTTCCTGCATGGGGTCTCCAATTTCTCCCTCCAATTTTAATTGATTCAAGTTAGGGTTTCAATTCAATCTCACGGGTTTCATTAAATTATGATTTATTTTTGTTGATTAAGCCTTATAATGCATGATTTCATGTTAATTCATGATTTTTGGTTGAAATTATGTCGACCCATGCCTAAATTATGAACCTATGATGAACTCATGAACCTATGAATTATGAAATTGTGAAGATATGCATATTTTTATAAACTTATTATAAATGATTTAAGGATGCTTCAAAAGGAAAGTATCAATGCTAGTGTGAAAGTTTTTCTCACATGTTATTATGATCATGATTGTGAAAGGTATTTCTCACATATGAATTCACATTGATGAAAGATTTTCTCATCTATGTTGAATTATGTTTAAGGAGTTATTCTATGTTTTGATCTTGAAAGATGTGGATTGGTATTGTTCATTGCCTTTCCCATGTTAAATTGATATTTGACTTTTATCTATTCTGTTGGGATTTAGACTTAGCACCGAGAGGGCGTTGAGGTGGTCTCAAATAAGGTAGTCTCTAGTAGCAACCTCTAGCCCATAAGTACGTGCCCCCGTAGGATTATCTTAAATGACCTAAGTGTCCTAATTATCAACAAGTGAAAGTTGAACATCAAAAACTGAGAGGTTTGTCCCAAGATATTAGTATTCCTACTTGGAAGTGAGAAGATTTGAATATGGACTTTATTGTTGGTTTAACCCACACCCAGCAACAACATGACTCGATTTGGGTTATTGTAGATCGTTTGACGAAGTCGGCTCATTTCATTTTTGTCAAGGTTTCTTATTCAGCGGAAGATTATGCTAAGTTGTATTTCAGGGAAATGGTTAGGTTGCATGGAGTGCCCTTATTCATTATCTCTAATCATGGTACCCAATTCACTTCTCAATTTTGGAAGTCTTTCCAAAAGGGCCTTGGTACTCGTGTTAAGCTTAGTACAGCCTTTCATCATCAAATTAATGGGCAAGCAGAGCGTACTATCCAAACTTTGGAAGACATGTTCAGAGATTATGTGATTGACTTCAAGGGTAATTGGGATGACCATTTTTCTTTGATTGAGTTTGCTTATAATAATAGCTACCATTCAAGCATTGGCATGACTCCATTTGAGGCTCATTATGGTAGGAGGTGTATATGTCCTATAGGTTGGTTTGAAGTTGGTGAGATTGCTTTGATAGGTCCCGAATTGGTACATGAGACTATGGAAAAAGTTTGGCTTATTAGAGAAAGATTGAAAATGGCTTAAATTCGACAAAATTCCTATGCCGATGTTAGAAGGAGAAATCTTGAATTTGATGTAGATGATTTGGTCTATTTGAAAATTTCACCCATGAAGGCTGTGATGAGATTTAGGAAGAAAGGGAAGCTTAGTCCCCGTTATATGGGCCCATATCATATTTTGAGGCATATTGGTAAAGTTTCTTATGAACTTGATTTGCCTAATGACTTAGCATTGGTGGATCCAATTTTCCATGTCTCTTTCTTTGTTGAAGAAATGTGTTGGTGATCCGACATTTATTGTACCATTGGAGAGTCTTGGTATAAAGGAAAGTCCTTCTTATGAAGAGGTTCCGGTTGAGAATTTAGATTGACAAGTCAAGAGGTTGAGAAATAAGGAAGTTGCATCCGTAAAAGTGTTATGGAGGAATCTGTAACACCTCAGAATCTAGTAGACTAAGCAAGGGGGCTAGGTGACAAGTCACAAGCCAAGGTTTAGAGCATGAACACCTTTACGAGGGCCCAGACAGACCGTGAAGGGCACCACGTGGTGTTATGCTTCCCGTGGTGGCTGGTAGAACCCAGCCAAGGGGATCTCACCACCCACGACCACCAAGAAGGCTTGTGGTAGGGACCACGGGTCGTGGTGATGACCATGAAGGGAGGAAGTAGCTACCCAAAAGACAACCTCCTCCCACGAGCCACTTGACGGCTCATGAAGGCCTAGACGGCTCGTGGGGGTCGGCGTGTGGGGTGAAGGATTTGAGGAGTGGAAAGCCAAGCCACTGGTCAAGGACCACGGCTGGCACCATGGCTCGTGAGACCCTTAATGGCTCATGAAGAGCTTCGTGAAGGTGGGTCACCAATTTTTAATTTAAGGGCTTATGGGTCTTTTCTAGATTTCTTCATAACAAAGCTATGTCATTTTACCCAAGCCTAGGACCCATATATAAGTGATTTTAACCCCAACACTCACCCATTCAAGTCATTTTTCTAAAAACTCAAAAGAAAACCAAAGTTCTTCCTCTCCAAATATTTCTCTCTCTAGAAGAAGAAGAAGAAGAGATCAAGCTAGGGCTCAAGGTCAAGTCTCCATTCTCGAATTGCTTGTGGGCTTTGATAGAAAGGTATGATAGCTTTATTCATCGATGGAATCCTTGCATCCATAGAGTCCCTATGTTCCCCAATTGAAAAGTAGAAATTCCCCAATTGAGTTAGGGTTTTCTTCTAAGTTGTGGGTCTTTATGAACGTTGATCCAATTGAGTTGATTATGATTGTTTATGCATGAATTGAGAGGATTCGATGCTTTTCATAATCAATTTCTACGTACCCATGCTTAACTCATGTTTCTAGGATGAAATTGATGTAAATGAGTTTTAATCTATGAAAGGAGAATTTATGGGTTTAGGTGTATTCTTATAGGATAAATAAGATACATTATGAATTGCTTTGAGATTGAAGCTTATATGATGATTATGATATAGATTGCTTTGAGAGTGAAGCATATGTTATAAATTGTTGATAATTGATGTAATTGTTGTGGAAGGGATCATTCCCACATGATTTTCTCATGTATGAATGTGAAAGGTTTTCTCACATTGAATGATTCTAGGTTGAAAGGATCGCTCACCTAAAATGAATCTAAGCTTAGGAACTATGAATGAGATGAGGCTTGAGGTGATTACCCTTGACCTCTAATGAGAAGATTATGAGGGGATTACCCTTATTCCTTAGAGTTGGACTAGAGGTGAATACCCGTGATCCTAAGTAAAAGACTAGAGACGAGTACCCATGTCATGTCATAGAAAGACAAGAGGCGAGTACCCATGTCTCATGATGAAAAGGACAAGAGGCGACTACCCATGATCCTAAAGTATGTTGGACAAGAGGTGAATACCCATGATCCTAAAGCATGTTGGACAAGAGACGACTACCCATGATCCTAAAGTATGAGGGACTAGAGGCGACTACCCATGATCCCAAAGTCAGAAGGGATAGAGAAGATTACCCATGTTCCTTTATAGTAAGGCAAAGAGGCGATTCCCCATGTCTATAAAAGATAAGCTAGACTATGTTATGTTAGGTGATGAGCTTGGATTGTTTCTTGAGTTTGCCTTCCATGATGAGTAAGACTAGTGGCGGATTAACCATATGTTGGCTATGCATGAATTGAGGTTACTTCATGAAGAACTCCTCATATGTTGAAATGATTTATTATGTGCATTGATTATGCTTTATGACTTATGTTGTCTAACTCTTATGTTTATGTTATGTTTATGCATGCTATCATATTTTGTACATCTTTGTACTAACGCATACTCTTGCCCATATTTATTATCCAAATGTAGGGTCCGGCGTTTCCGACTCTCATCCACGTGGCTAGGATCTATAGTAGAGGCAAGGTTGAAGATTGGTGAGTCCTCATAGCATTTGAGGATTTGGCCAATATTTCTCTTATGTTCTTTTTATTATAGTTTTAAACATTGTTGTATGGGCTGTGTCCCAAGAATCTATTGTATTAGACGGTTTTGAGACAATTGTATGAGACTTTCGCTTCGTTTTATGAAACTTTGGTATTGTTGAAAATGTTTTAAATCTTATCGTTTTTCTATTATCTTGACTATGAATGCTAAGTGGCTTATATGAGGCCTCTCGGGGTCTTGTATGCCATGTTACATCTAGGGGGTACCCCTGGGTCGTGAAAACTTGGTATTAGAGCACAATGTTTAGAATGGTTCTAGGAAGTCTCAAAACCACGTCAAATAGATTCTTGTTCATGAGTTTGAAGCGCGCCACATTTATGAATGAGAGGCTACTAGATGTTTAGGAAACTTCACTTCTTCATGACTCTAAGTCATGCGATAGCATTTAACTCTATAAGGTCTCTCTCCTAATCCTTATCCAATGGTCACATGCTATGACTACTTGAAGAGCTTTTGCTAGAAGGAATGAGGGAGAAAAGGTTGGTCAAGGAGCTCCTCATCAAGGTCCTCAAGCTCCGGTTTACCCTTTGGACGAGCAAGTGACTAAGGAAGAGTTTAGGACTATTTTTTAAGTTTTGGCTCAAGCCGTGACGACCCAAGCCGTGAACCCAAATGTGGGTACGACGGCATCTAGAGTGAGGTACTTCACTAGGATGAATCCTCTGGAATTCTATGGTTCAAAGTTGAGGAAGATCCTCAAGAGTTCATTGATGAGGTTTACAAGGTGTTGGCTATCATGGGAGTGACTCCGATGGAAAAGGCGAAATTGGCCACTTATCAACTTACTCAAATTTGGTTCAAGCAATGGAATGAAGCAAGACCGGTAGATGCGTGTCCCCTAGAGTGGGAAAATTTTAAGTCTGCCTTTCTTGATAGGTTCTTTCCTATTAAGATGAGAGAGGCAAAAGTGCTTAAGTTTATCAATCTTCGACAAGGGAACATAAGTGTGAAAGAATATGCTTTGAGGTTCACTCAATTGTCAAAGTATGCTCCTTCTATAGTTGCAGACTCTAGGGCAAGGATGAGTAAGTTCGTTTCGGGTTTTTCTGAATTAGTGGTGAAAGAGTGTCGTACAACTATGCTTGTCCATGACATGGATATTTCTCATCTTATGGTTCATGCCCAAAAGATTAAAGAGGATAAACTTAGGGAAAGGTCTAGGGAGACAAAGAGGGCAAGAACCGGTGATGGTAATTTCTGTCATGCAAGGTCTGATGGACATGGTCGTCCTAGGTATCGAAAAAGGTTTTCTGGGCAAGGTTCCTCCAATGCTCCTAAGTTTAACAAAGAGAGGGTGTCTAACCCTAAGCCTCAAGGAGGAAATGATAGTGGGTCTTCATTGCCAAATTGTGGTAAGTTTGGAAGAAAGCATGAGGGCAAATGTCTAGCGGATTCCAATGCTTGGTTTGGTTGTGGTAAGATGGACCACAAGATAAGAGATTTTCCTTCAGTTGCAAAGAATGAGGGAGATAGTCATCGTAGGCTCAACCCTATCCTTCATCCAGTCCAAGTGGTTCGAGTTCTAATGCTCCCAAGCAAAATAGGTTCTATGCACTTCAGACTCGTGGTGAACAAGAGGGTTCTCTTGATGTTTTTACCGGTATGTTGAAAGTCTTTCAACTTGATGTTTATGCTTTACTTGATCCCGGTGCTACCTTGCCTTTTGTGACACCATATGTGTCTATGAGATTTGATGTGCTTCCTGATGTGTTGTTAGATCTTTTTTCTGTCTCTACTCATGTTGGTGATTCTATTGTGGCTAAGATGGTCTATAGGAAGTGTGTCGTCTCCTTGTCCCATAGAGTTACTCTTGTTGATTTGGTAAAGCTTGATTGCTAGATTTTGATGTTATCCTTGGAATGGATTGGCTGCACTCTTGTTATGCTTCTATTGATTGTAGAACTCGTGTAGTAAAGTTTCAGTTCCCGAATGAGCCTATCCTAGAGTGGAAGGGGGGAAATTTTATGCCTAAGAGTCAGTTTATCTCTTGTCTTAAAGCTAGGAGGATGATTTTTAAGGGTTGCATGTACCATCTAGTTAGGGTGAGCGATATGTATTCCGAAACCGCTATTCTTGAGTCGGTCCCCATTGTTAATGAGTTTTCGTAAGTGTTCCAGATGATCTACCCGGTATTCCTCCAGAATGGGAAATAGACTTTGGTATTAACCTTCTCCCAGATACGCACCCTATTTCTATTCCTCCTTACCGAATGGCTCCGGTAGAACTTAAGGAATTAAAAGAGCAATTGAATGATTTGTTGGATAAGGGTTTCATCCGACCGAGTATCTCTCCATGAGGTGCTCCAGTTTTGTTTGTTAAGAAGAAAGATGGTTCCCTTCGTTTGTGTATTGACTACCAGCAATTGAATAGGGTGACTATTTGTAACACCCCATATCCGAAAAAGGGAAATGAACCAGATTTTGAGAAGTTGTAGGTGCCAGCCACGGAGGACAACCACGGCCCGTGGGTTGAACCACAGACCGTAGGTGGGTCCGTGGGTTGGCCACCGTGCCTAGTGGTTTGAGGTCGAAGACCACAGCCAGACCTACGGGCCGTAGGTCAGACCAGGGACCGTAGTTCGAGGCCCAAAAACCAAGTTTCTGACCACCAACCACGAGTGTGCAGGACGGACCGTTGGTCCATCCATGGTCCGTCGGTGGTGGGTCGGGTGTCACTACTGGCAATTGAGTTTCAGGGGAAGTTGGGTCTTTTCTTAATTAATTAATTCCTATACTATGTTGTTTTGCCTATGTTTAAGACCCTATATAAGCTTTTTCAACCCCCAAATTAACCCATTTACTTCATTCTTCCAAATTCACCAAAAAGAAACCAAATTCTTCTCCAAATATTCTCTCTCTAGAAACTTGAAGAAGAAGAAGAAGGATTCATCTAGGATTTCAAGCTAAGGTTTCAATTCCTCCATTGAAGGCTAGCAATTAGAGTCAAGGTATGATAGTTTTCATCCATGGATTCCTTCCATCCATGGAGTTCCCAAATTCCTCTATTTCAAATGGTAGAATTCCGTAATTGAGTTAGGGTTTTCTTCAATTAGCATGGGTTCCTTTCATTATTGATTTAAATGATAGAATTATGATCTATTATGCATGACTTGATGATACATGATGATTTTATGATGATTTCCCCACGAACCCATGTAATCCCCATATTTTCAAGTTATGAATCATATGATGTGGGATTTTGATCTTAAAGGAAGAGTTTTATGAAATTGAGCATGTATTGCAAGCTTTACATGTATTTATGATGAAATCGATATCTAACCCACGTTTTTCTAAGAGTTTATGATTGAAAGTGGGTATTGACCACAAGAGGTAAATTATGGACTTATGCATTATTTTATAAAATCTATGCAAATATTTTAAGAGTACTTTGAGAGTAAAGTACCAATGATGATGTTGTGTTGTGAAAGTATATTCTCACTAAAACACATACTAGCATGATGTGAAAGGTTTTCTTACATAGAAAGGATTCTTAGGTTGAAATGCTTTCTCACCTAATTGAATCAAAGACAAGGAGCTATCTTAATGAAACTAGCTTGAATTAGTTGGCCAAGGGCTCCTTTTCATGAGTAATGAAGTAAAGGCCGGGTTTCCAAAGAACCGAGTGGATATTGAACTAAGGTTACTTCAAGAAGTATCGTATATGAGTTCAAAGGTTTTAAAGATGAAGTTAGCTTGCATTGACCATGATTTATGACTTATGTTTTACAACTCTTTCATATTATGTTTTAGCTTGGTCAATTGCATATCATGAAATGAAATGTCCCTTTTAGCATGTTTTAAATGTTTTATGCATGGCTATCATACTTGGTACATTGTTTTGTACTAACACATACTCTTGCCTACATTTTTCCCAAATGTAGGGTCCGATATTCAGGGTGCTCAATTTCATGGCTAGTTGGTGATTTGATTGATTCTCGAGCTTTGGTGAGTCCTCATGCTTCGAGGACGTACTTTATTGTTTTCACTTTGTTTCATGTATTTTCTCTTTTGGACATGATTTATGGGCTAGGCCCAATTTTATTCTATTGTATTAGATGGCTATGATGAGACAAGAGTTTAGACTTCCGCTTTTTGTTTTATAAAATATTTTGGACTTGAACTGTTTTACTCTTATTGTTCTATTTCTTATGTTATGAGAGCTAAGTGGCTTGTATGGAGTCCTTCGGGGTTCTACACGCCATGTTGCATCTAGGGTGTACCTCTGGGTTGTGACACTATTAAGAATAAGTATCATCTTCCAAGAATAGATGATTTGTTTGACCAACTCCAATGAGCGAGTTACTTTTCCAAGATTGACCTTAGGTAGGGTTATCACCAATTGAGGGTGAAGGATGATGATATTCTGAAAATGGCTTTTAGAATCCGGTATGGTCATTATGAGTTTTTGGTGATGTCGTTTGGTTTGACAAATGCTCCGGCGGCATTTATGGATTTGATGAATAAGGTGTTTAGACAATACCTTGATATGTTCGTAATTGTGTTCATTGATGATATATTGATTTATTTGAGAAGTGAGAATGAGCATATTGATCCTTTGAGGATTGTGTTGCAAATTATCAAGGACCAACAACTCTTTGCAAAGTTTACCAAATGTGTGTTTTGGCTAAGGTCCGTAGCTTTCTTTGGCCATATTGTTTCTAGTAAGGGTATTGAGGTAGATCCAAAGAAGACGGATGCGGTCAAGAGTTGTCCTAGACCTCTTACTCCTTCAGACATTAGAAGTTTCTTGGGTTTAGCTGGTTGATGTGAGGCTAAACTTATATATATTTAATCATTATTTGCCTCATATTTAATCTTTTAATTATTCTTTTTAGCATGAATTTTATGAATTGTGCTAGATTATGTATTTTATTCGTAGGATTAAAATGGTGTGAAGATGAAGAAATTTAGAGTATAGAAGGAAAATCAAGCAGACAGCTTAATGAATTAAATTTAATAAAATAATATATATTTGTATATATGAGGAAAAAGCAGCGAACAATTCTCAAATCAAATTGCTGACACGTGGCAGCAAAAGCGGCGGCGACACAAATTCCAGTAAACGTGGAAATCAATTCCTTCCGTATTTTGATGTTCTAGTTTGTCTTGAACTCAATTATTTTATTTAGGGTTTTTATATCTATAAATAAGGCATAAAAAAATTATTCTTTAGCAGCCAAGAACCAAGAAACAATACACAATACACAATATAAATTTTCTTATAGCTTAGGAACTTTTGAAGAGCCGCCGTGGATGCCGGAGAATTGTGGTTTATTCTTTCTTCTCCTTTATTATTTATTTGTATTCGTGATTAGTAAAAGATAATTTAGCTATTGTTCTTAAATTTTTATGATTAATACAAACATATTTATTTTAATAAATTTTAATTGTGTTTTTTGAGATAATGAGTAGCTAAATTTCATAACTAGGGTTGTGGGAACCATGATGAATTATTAAAGTAAGTTTATATACAAAGTGATTCTTGAATGATTTGGATGTAAGTATTGTTAATCTTTTCATTTTAGAAGTCTTTCTAGTGGTGTACAACGTTAGAACTCGCCTCGTTCCTACTTTCCTTACCAAGGGGGTAGTGAATCAGAAAAAGATTAAACAACAGAGATTTAGTTAAGGATTTGCTGCTATCTAATAGTCTGACTTTAATCAATTGACGTGAGGGTGGATACCCAACTAAATTGACACGATGACTAATCTGGGGTAAAGGTAAGGGTTAGTAAAGCACGCACCCGTAGATTTACCAAGTAGCGAGTAAAAGTTCCTACGATGATTACCAATCACTTAGGGATACATAACTTATCAACCTTTCATGCTAAAAATTAAAATAGATCACTAGTACAGTATTCTTGCTATTTTATGAAATCATGGGGAACACATTTCTAGTTATTTTTAATTATCTAGATATAAATAAATACTTAGTTCCAAGCTATTGTTATTCTTTTTATTTTTATTTCAATTTAAATCCCCCCTTTTTTAAATAACGACTATCGAGTTAAATATTTGCTATTGACAATATTCTTTCATATTCTCTGTGGGATCGACCATGACTCATAGTTTGGTAAATATATTGCATACGACCGTTTATATTTCTTTTCAAGAAGTATATTTGGATGTTATCAAGAATGGCGCCGCTGTCGGGGAATGTGACTTAGAAATTGTCTTTAATATTTATTTTGGATTGTAGTCATTTTTTTAGGATTAGTTTTGATTTACTTTTCTCTTTTATTTGTTTTACTCTTTTTAAGATGTCATCTGAAAAAGTATGTAGTGATAAGTGTTCTTGCAATTCTTGTACTTCTGATATTATGGATTCTTAAAGGTTAATTTTTTCTCAACAAAATAAGTTGTATGGGGATATGAAAGATTTGTTAATACTTTGCTATAAATCAATATTTAAGTGCATGGTTGAAGATAACTTTGGTTGGGATCTCTATAAATTAAATTATGAGTTGAGTGCAAAGATTGAATCGTATGACACCCAACAATTTAGTAATAATATGTGTGAGGAAGAAAAAATGATTACAAGCCAACTTGAAGAGTTAAAATTGGAGGGCCAATTGCTTGATCATACTTTTATTTTTATTGTCACTGTTGAGAAGAGTACACTAGAGTTATGTAATGAAGTAGATAATAATCTTTTTAAAAACTCTAGTATATGTAAACATGAAGGTGTAAAAAGTAGTACAAGTCATAAGTTAGGGCGCATTGGACCTCATTCCAATCTTTTTTCCACATTATGTTTAGATGATGAGATATTAATCGAGCCATCTGAGCCTATAGAAGAGTGTATGGAGGAGGAACAATGTGTCTATATTCTTGTTCCAACATCGGAGAATTACATTCCTCACTTAGGATCCAAGAAGTGCATAATGCGATATCTATTACATACGACCGTTTATATTTCTTTTAAAGAAGTATATTTGGACGTTATCAAGAATGACACCGTTTCCGGGGACCTTTATTTTTGTACCACTACCCCTTGAGCGTAATGAAAAATTGATGTAAAATTAGGAGTGCAATTCATATCTTCAAAGTGGAAGGAAAACTAGTAAAATTGATGGTGTTGTGCCGCGACGTTAAATCAAGCGCTTATTGGGAGGCAACCTAATTCGTAGTGTAACTTCTTATTATTTTTTTTAGTGTCACTTTTTTATTTTGTTTTTGTTTTTTATAGATTTAGGGGAAGTCTGAGTACCCAAATTTGAAGCTAAGGAACACGTTTTGAGCTTAAGTGTGGGGTGCGCGTGACCCTTGATGAAAGGAGAGAAAACATATTGTTAGCTAGGCCATAAAGGGCCAGAGGGAGTATTTTTCACCCTTCTTCTTCTTCTTCTTCTCTTTTCTATAAATTGCTTTGAGGACAAAGCATAATTTTAAGTGTGGGGTGAAAATTCTTTCGATAGTTGTGATCTTGAGAGTGAAATGCCATAGGATTTTATTTTATTTTAAGAAAAAAAAATACTAAAATATTTTTCTTTATTATTCTTTTTATTTTAGTTTTTAGTGGCATATCTCATCCACCCCTTGGTTTTTCTTATGGCCTCGGTTCTTTTCCGAGGGGGCACCCTTTGAACCAGGTAATTTTTTTTATTAGAGTGATTTTTATTTTTTTGGAGAGAAAAGGAAAAAAAGAAAAAAAAAATCCTTTTTGACTTGTTTGATACTAACAATTTAGGCCTGGGATTAGTAGTACTTTTCTTTGAGTGCTTGAGAATAAAATTTAAAAATAAACTTTTTGACACCTAGGCTCATGGTTGTGACTCTAGATATAACTTATTATTATTTTATAGGTTGTAATGACCCTTTCCATTTCAGAAGTAGAATTGATCCATATTGATTGAGACTTGTGCCATGTGTGGTGAGGTTGTTTGCATGTATTCCATGTTTTGCATCTTAGTCTAGAACTTGCCCTGTATGTTATTGAAGAGAAATAAAAAGTATTGCTTTGTTTAGAAGATGATAATAGACTTTCTTTGATTTGTCTTGTAAATTTTAGCCTTTTCAGATATTCTATCACTAGTAACCTCTTTGAGCTTGTAGCCTTTCGTTTGGTAGACTTATAGTTATCTTGATCCTTTTTTTTTTGAATCCCCAATTTTTGCACCCTGCTTCCTTGAGCACTATAGCATAAATGTGATAAAATTATTAAATCTAAGAAGGGATGGTTGGTTGTAAAAAAAAGGGGTGACCAATGATAGTTACTTGCGATGAGAAGACCCTTTTAGAAAGAGTGTGACATGAAAAAAAATAATTTTAAAAAAATAATTGATTGAAGCATTCTTGATATGATGAGAATTACATGTGAAAATAACTGAAGAGAGGGCTGATTTTTTTTTTTTTTTTGATGAAAATAATGGGTGATGAAAAATAAAAATAAAATGTAAAGTGTTTAGGGAAGTTTTAAGTCACTATGATATACTATCTTACCTGTCCCCTAGCCAATATTACAACCCGTTAAAATCATATTTGATTCTATTGAAGCATACTTAATTAGTGGAGATGTACATAATGGGCAAGCCTATGGTTCTCTGTGCATACATGTAAAATCTTTTGTGAGTGGGAGAGTTGTTCTTTGATGCTTAGTCCTTAATTTATATTCGATTCTTTAAATTGAGTGTGTGAACTATTTCTTCCTGTGAGGACACTTGTTTCATGATAGATATGTAATTTTATTAGCTTTCTTTGATGGAATAGGGGAACAAACCTAATTCGATGAGTAGAGTCTGTCTTTGAAGTTAGGAGGTTAGAAGTTTGTTGTTTATTCTATATCTTGCACAATGATTGAGAAAAGTACTTGATATTGTGCTTTGTTACATGACTTAATTGTTTGTATCAATCAAAGTGGTGGTATTCCAAGTTCGATATTTTTTGAGATGAGCTTTAATGATTGCTGGAGGACGAGCAATAGTTTAAGTGTGGGGTGTTGATGTGAGACTAAAATTATATATATTTAATCTTTTAATTATTCTTTTTGAGCATAGATTTTATGGATTGTGCTAAATTGTATATTTTATTTGTAGGATTAAAATAGTGTGAAGATGAAGAAATTTGGAGCACAAATGAATTAAAAATAAGAAATCATAGGAGGAAATCAAACATGCGGCTTAATAGATTAAATTTAATAAAATAATATATATTTGTATATATAAGGAAAAAACAGCGAACAATTCTCAAATCAAATTGCTGACACGTGGCAGCCATTAAGAGACCAACTCTTAATTGAAGGCGGCGGCGACACAAATTCAAGAAAACGTGGAAATCAATTCCTTTCGGGTTTTTACTTCCTAATTTGTCTTGAACTCAATTATTTTATTTTGGATTTTAATATCTATAATAGGGCATAAAAAATTATTCTTTAGCAGCCAAGAATCAAGAGACAATACACAATATAAATTTTCTTATAGCTTAGAAACTTTGGAAGAGCCGCCGTGGAGGCCGGAGAATTATGGTTTATTCTTTCTTCTCATTTATTCTTTATTTGTATTTGTGATTAGTAAAAGATAATTTAGCTAATGTTCTTAAATTTTTATGATTAACACAATTATATTTATTTTAATAAATTTTAATTGTGTTTTTTGAGATAATGAGTAGCTAAATTTCATAACTAGGGTTGTGGGAACCATGATGAATTATTAAAGTAAGTTTATATACAAAGTGATTCTATGATTTTTATGCATGTATTGTTAATCTTTTTGTTTAGAAGTCTTTCTAGAGGTGTACGACGTTAGAACTCGCCTCGTTCCTACTTGCCTTACCAAGGGAGTAATGAATCAGAAAAAGATTAAACAACAGAGATTTAATTAAGGATTTGCTGCTATCTAATAGTCTGACTTTAATCAATTGACGTGAGGGTGAATACCCAACTAAATTGACACGATGACTAATCTGGGGTAAATGTAATGGTTAGTAAAGCACGCACCCATAGATTTACCAAGTCGCGAGTGAAAGTTCCTACGATTATTACCAATCACTTAGGGATACATAACTTACCAACCTTTCATGCTAAAAATTAAAATAGATCACTAGTACAATATTCTTGCTATTTAATGAAATCATGGGGAACACATTCCTAGTTATTTTTAATCCTCTAGATATAAATAAATACTTAGTTCCAAGCTATTGTTATTCTTTTTATTTTTATTTCAATTTAAATCCATCCTTTTTAAAATAACGACTATCTAGTTAAATATTTGCTATTGACAATATTCTTCCATATTCTTTGTGGGATCGACCGTGACTCATAGTTGGGTAAATATATTGCATACGATCGTTTATATTTCTTTTCAAGAAGTATATTTGGACATTATCACTGGTTACTACAGAAGATTTGTTGAGGTGTTTTCTTCGATTGCCTCTCCAATGACAACTTTGACTCAAAAGAAGACCAGTTTATGTGGTCCGAAGCATGTGAAAAGAGTTTTCAGGAATTGAAAGATAGACTTACTTCTGCTCCGGTGTTGACTTCACCGGAAGGGATTGAAGAGTTATCCTACCTATGATCTTGAACTAGCAGTGGTGGTTTTTGCCTTAAAGATTTGGAGGCACTATTTGTATGGTGTTCATGTAGATGTTTTCACTGACCACAAGAGTTTGCAATATGTGTTTAATCAGAAAGATCTTAGTCTTCGCCAAAGAAGGTGGCTTGAGTTACTTAAGGATTATGATATGAGTGTTATCTATCACCCCGGTAAGGCGAATGTGCTGGCGAATGCTCTTAGCCGACTATCAATGGGTAGTGTTGCCCATATAGAAGTGGGTAAAAGAGAATTGGTACAAGATGTACATAGATTGGCCCGATTGGGTGTTCGGTTAATGGACTCCACCAAGGGTGGTGTAGTGGTTCAGAATGGTTCAGAATCGTCTTTTGTAACAAATGTGAAAGCTATGCAATGTCTCGATCTGACCTTAGTAGAATTGAAAGAAGCGGTACTCAGAAAGTCCGTTGAGGCTTTATCCCAAGGGGGAGATGGTTTGCTTCGTTATCAAGGTCGTTTATGTATCCCCAATGTAGATGACTTGAGGGAACATATCTTGTCAGAAACCCATAGTTCTCGGTATTCCATTCCCCCTGGAGCCACCAAGATGTACCGTGATTTGCGGGAGGTCTATTGGTGGAATAGGATGAAGAAGGATATTGCGGAATTTTTGGCTAAGTGTCCTAATTGTCAACAAGTGAAAGTTGAAGATCAGAAAACGGGAGGTTTATCCCAAGATATATGTATTCCTACTGTCACGATCCAGGAGTACCCCTAGATGTGACAAGGCATACTCAAGCCCGAAAGGTCTCATACAAGCCCCTTAGCATATCATAACATAGGATAAAAGAAAAATAAAGAGTAAAACACATTTAAATCCAAAAAATTTCATAAAGGAAAGCGGAAGTCTAGACTTGTCTGAATTAACCATCTATTACAATCGAAGTCTCAAATAGGGTCACAACCCTAAAACAACAAAATACGAAAGTGAAATACAAGAATGAAACTACTAAATGACAATAGCCGTCCTCGAACCATGATGACTCACCAACTAGCAAGGAGGATGATCAATTCCAAGCTCTAGCCACAATGGGGACCAATTGAAGAACCAAACCCTACACTTTGTAAAAATTGTAGAAAATATGGGTTAGTACAAAAATGCACTAAGTATGATAGTCATGCACGAAAACCTTGAAAACCTGCTAAAAGGAACATTTTAGTTAGATGCATGCAATTTGCTAATTGAAAATACCATTTTGAAGATAGTGTAAAAGCATAAGTCATAAGCATAGTCAACTCATAGATCATTACATCATAAAAGGAACATGACATAGATACCTTCAAAGCCTACTTGTGCAATGCATGAGTGAGATCCCATAATCCCACCCATAATAAGTAAAACTTCTTAAGTAACCATAGTCCTTATTTCATACTCTTGTTCATATTATTGTGCTAGTGGGAATAAGCCTTAACCGACATAGACCATGTGAGCTAACATGGAATCCGGTGTCTACCCCACACTGAAAAGGGGTTGTTCTACTTACCTAAGCTAGAACCATACTCTTAGCTTAAGTGGATCCACTAGCTAAAGACCTATGTGGGCACATAGTTATGGGTAAGGAGATTGCTACTAGAAACCCAAACTTAACTAAGGTAGAAGGTTTCCATCTCATGGGATATACTTTGGAAAGCCGAACTCAACTATCATATAAGATTTTCATCTCATTTTCAAATCCACTCGGTGCTAGGCATTAATTCCCCTACATTACATATTAAGTCTTGACTTATGTTCATAATCATGGAAGAATGTCTTGACACTCCATCCAACATAATTCATACTATAGCTCATAAATTCAATAGGTGAGACTAGTCTTCCAACCTTAGAATCACTACATGTGACAAACCTTTCACATCATACCATATTCTTACATTACTGTGTACATGAGGATATTCTCCAACAACACAACAACTAGATCCTAATCATAATCACTTTACTCTCAAAGTGTTCACAAAGCATTTACATAACTATCATGAACATACATAATTCTCATATTTTGTCCTTCAAGGATCATAAATCATATTTCAATCAACATATCTAGAATCACTACATTAGACATGGATATAATCATAATTTTAAGTAACCCAATCATTACTTGCAAAATTTCATAAAGATCTTCTATAATCAACAAACTCACATCACAAGTTCATAATTGAAGAATATGGGGTTTCATGGGTTCTTGGGGGAATTTCATCATAAATCAACAATAAATCATCAATTCAATCATAATCCATCATAAATTAATCATCAAAAAAGTTTTTAGAGAGAACCTATAAGATTGAAGTCAAACCCTAACTTTGGGGAATTCAGTAGTTTGAAATTGAGTTTAGAGAGACTCCATGGATGAAAACTATCCATGGATGAAGGACTACCCTACCTTAATTATGATTCTCCAAAGAAATTGAGTGAAAACACCTTGATTCTTCAAGCCCTAGCTCCAATTCTACTCTTCTTCTTCCTTGAGTTCTAGAGAGAGAAATAATTTGGGGAAGATGAACTTTGGAGTTTTCTTTTGGATTCTAAAGAGAATGACTTAATTTGGGGAATTTTGAGTCTAAAAAGCTTATATCTTTACTAGGGAAAGAGTAAAACAATGTAGTTTCGATTTAGGAAACATAACAAAAGACCATAAGACATTTTAACTTAAAACTACTGACCTGCACGATTTGGCTCACCAAGTGGACCCTTGGTCCGCCTAAATTTCCAGAATGCTCAACTTGGAGGCAGCTTGCTAGGCGTTGGGGAGGGCCTTTGGGCGATGCGCCAACAGGGTTGGCGAGCCCCGACCTAGCTCGCCCAATGCTACAGTAGCTAGGCCAAGGGGGGGATGCCCACTAGGTGATGGAGGCTCACTTGGCTAATCGCCAAGTGACTTTGGCGATGGTACTTCCCTCGCCAAGTGGTTCAAGAAAAAAATATTTTCTTTCACCCTTCCAAAGGTAGGTTAGGCCCTTGTCCTCTTCCATGGCTAGCTACCCCCCTCACACTTAGCCCTAATTTAGCCTACTAGAATTCGGGGTGTTAAAATATCTCCCCCTTGGGAACATTCGTCCTCGAATGATGACCTAGACACCTTACGAAAGCAAAGACTCAAGACTAGCATCCCATCATGCATGCAACATAAAAAATAAGGCACAATTTAAAGGAGGAAACATCAACTCCATCTCAAACATAATCAATGCATCACAAGGGAGTAAGAGCTACATCTAACAACCCATTATGCACAAAACTCAACATTTCTCTCAATCATAGGAGGAACTACCTTTTCCAACTAAAATAAGCTCAACACATCCTTATGGAGCCAATATGCAATTACTCTCAAAAGTATACTAAAGCATTTTCATCAACTCATCTCCCGAAGTCCAATATGCAACTCATACTAAATACACAACAACACGAAAAATACATCAATCATGAAAACTCATTTTCTTACTAAACACGAATTTCATCAAGAACATGCATAACATATTGAAGTCATGGAAAAGCACATATAACACACATGACCCCAAAACACTATACTCAAGAGCGACTACTTACCTCTAGCTTGAATAGGAGTAGAAGGAAAGAGATGAGGGTATCGGGACTTCATATCGGCCTCGGCCTCCCAAGTAGCACCCTCAACTAGATGATTTCTCCATAAAACCTTTACGGATACTATCTCCTTGTTTCTCAACCTTTTAACTTGCTGATCTAGGATTTCTACCGGAACTTCCTCATATGAGAGACTCTCATCAACCCCCAATCCTTCTAAAGGGATTATGGACGTCGGATCTCCAATACATTTCTTAAGCATAGAAACATGGAATACCGGATGAACCGGGGACAACTCATTTGGCAAATTCAACTTATAGGAAACTTTCCCAATACGTTTCAAAATTTGATATGGGCCTATGTACCGGGGACTAAGTTTTCCCTTGCCAAACCTCATCACACCTTTCATAGGGGAGATTTTTAGATAGACCCAATCATTAACTTCAAATTCTAGGTCCCTTCTGCTAACATCGACATTGGACTTTTGCCGACTTTGGGCCGTTCTCAACCTCCCTCTAATGAGTCGGACTTTCTCAATGGCCTCATAAACTAATTCGGGACCAATCAAAGCAATTTCACCTACCTCAAACCAACCAATCGGAGACCTACATCTCCTACCATACAAGGCTTTAAAAGGAGCCATTGCAATACTTGAGTGATAGCTATTATTGTAGGCAAACTCTATTAATGGAAAATGGTCATCCCAATTACCCTTGAAGTCTATAACACATCCCCTAAACATATCTTCTAATGTTTGGATGGTACGTTCCGCTTGGCCATCGGTTTGGGGATGAAAAGTCGTGCTAAGCTTAACCTTAGTACCAAGCCCTTTTTGGAATGACTTCCAAAAGTGTGAAGTAAATTGAGTACCCCGATCTGAAATAATAAACAAAGGAACCCCATGCAACTTCACTATCTCTTTTATATAC
This sequence comes from Solanum etuberosum, assembly GCA_029582245.1. Taxonomy (NCBI): domain Eukaryota; kingdom Viridiplantae; phylum Streptophyta; class Magnoliopsida; order Solanales; family Solanaceae; genus Solanum; species Solanum etuberosum. The sequence goes on from JAJONR010000956.1 coordinate 112,018, forward strand.
AACTTGGCATAGTCTTCCACCGAAAAAGAAACCTTGACGGGAACGAAGTGGGCTGATTTTGTCATCCGATCTATAATGACCCAAATAGAATCATGTTACCTTTGGGTGCAAGGCAAACCCACAATAAAATCCATATTCACCTCTTCCCACTTCCAAGTGGGAATTGGTATATCTTGTAATGAGCCTCCCGGCCTTTGGTGTTCAACCTTAACTTGTTGACAATTCAGACATTTGGCTACAAAGCCCGCACTATCTCTCTTCATGCCATTCCACCAATAGACTTCCCGTAGGTCACGGTACATCTTGGTGGCTCCCGGATAAATAAAATACCGAGAACTATGAGCTTCTTCTAGAATTTGCTCCCTCAAATCATCAACATCCGGAACACATAACCGACCTTGGTACCTAAGCACCCCATCTCCCCCTTGGGAGAAAACCTCAACGGATATTTTGAGTACCGACTCTTTCAACTCAACTAATATATGATCAAGGTCTTGCTTAGACTTCACATCCATCACAAAGGACGATTCGGAACCATTATGGACCATGACACCACCCTTGGTGGAATCCACTAGTTGAACACCTAACCGAGCCAACGTATGCACATCACGAACCAATTCTTTCTTTTCATCCTCTACATGAGCCACACTACCCATGGACAATCTATTAAGCGCATCCGCCACCACATTAGCTTTGCCGGGGTGATAAAGGACACTCATGTCATAGTTATTCAATAACTCCAACCACCTCGGTTGGCGAAGATTCAAGTCTTTTTGGCTAAACACATATTGAAGACTCTTGTGATCGGTAAACACATCAACATGCACCCCATATAGATAGTGCCTCTATATTTTCAAGGAAAAAACAACCGCCGCTAATTCGAGGTCATGGGTCGGATAATTTTTCTCATGAACTTTAAGTTGCCTCGAAGCATAGGTAATCACCTTACCATGTTTCATAAGTACACATCCCAACCCTACTCTAGAGACATCACAATACACTATGAAACCATCCGTACCCTGGTAAAGTCAACACCGGGGAGGAAGTAAGTCTATCTTTCAACTCTTGGAAACTCTTCTCACAAGCTTCCGACCACACAAACTTAGCTTTCTTTTGAGTCAAAGCCGTCAATGAAGAAGCAATGGAGGAAAACCCCTCAACAAACCTCCTATAGTAGCCGGCCAAACCCAAAAAGCTTCTAAATGTCGAAAGGAGTTAGAGGTTTAGGCCAACTCTTGACCGCATCCGTCTTCTTAGGATCTACCTCAATACCCTTGCTTAACACAATATGACTAAGGAATGCTACGGACCTTAACCAAAATTCACACTTGCTAAACTTTGCGAAAAGTTGATGGTCCTTAAGAACTTGCAATACAACCCTCAAATGGTCAACATGCTCATCCTCACTCCTTGAATAGATCAAAATATCATCAATAAACACTATCATAAACATGTCAAGATATTGTCGGAACACTCTATTCATTAAGTCCATGAACGCCGCCGGAGCGTTAGTCAAACCAATGGACATTAGTAAAAACTCATGGTGACCATATCTTATTCGGAAAGTCATCTTGGGAATATCAACCCCTCTCACCCTCAATTGGTGATAACCCGAACGAAGATCAATCTTGGAAAAATAACTAGCCCCTTAAAGTTGGTCAAACAAGTCATCAATTCTTGGAAGAGGATACTTGTTCTTAATGGTCACTTTATTCAATTGACTATAATCAATGCACATTCTAAGAGACCCATCCTTCTTCTTAACAAACAACACCGGAGCACCCCATGGAGAGATACTCGGTTGAATAAAACCCTTGTCTAGCAAATCCTTTAGTTGCTCTTTCAACTCATTTAACTCCACCGGAGCCATTCTATAAGGAGGAATGGAGATAGGTTGCGTATTCGGAAGAAGGTCAATACCAAATTCTATTTCTCTCTCGGGAGGAATACCAGGCAAATCATCGAGAAAAACTTCCGGGAACTCGTTCACTACCGGAACCGACTCTAGAGAATAGGTTTCGGATCCAACATCCCTCACCCTAACAAGATGGTAAATACACCCTTTGGAGATCATCTTCCTAGATTTAAGCTAAGACACAAATTGACCTCTAGGCATAGCGTTTCTCCCCTTCCATTCTAAAATAGGCTCATTTGGAAATTGGATCCTAACCACCCGAGTCCTACAATCGATAGAGGCATAACATGCATGCAACCAATCCATGCCCAAAATCACATCAAAGTCTAACATATCTAACTCCACTAAATCCACCAAAGTAACTCTATGAGGAAAGAAAATGGGACAACTTCTATAAACCCTCTTAGCCACTACCGAGTCACCAACCGGGGTAGAGACCGAAAGAGGTTCTACTAACACTTCGGGGAGTATTTCAAACTTCATAGCCACAAAAGGTGTCACAAAGGACAAAGTAGCACCGGGATCTAATAAGGCATATACATCAATAGAAAAGACTTGTAACATACCAGTCACCACATCCGGGGAGCTCTCTTGATCACCTCGGGATGGAAGAGCATAAAAATGGTTTTTCTTTTGAGCATTGGAGTTTGAACCGCTTGGAGGAGCTTGCTTATCTTCCCTTCCCTTAGTCTTGGGCATTGGACAATCTCTCATATTGTGGCCAACCTTCCCACAACTAAAACACCCATCGGTACCAACAAGACACTTGTCATCATGCTTTCTACCACATTTTTTACAATTAGGCCTAGCAACATAAGAATCACCGCTATTACCCCCTTGAGGTTTAGGGTTGGAATACCTATCCTTATTGACCCTTGTAGGAGCACTAGAACAGCCTTGGTTGGAGAACCTTTGTTTGAACCTTGGTCGACCTTGTCCATCGGACCTAGCATTGGAAAAGTTCCCTTCACCGGTTCTAGCTCTTTTTGCCTCTCTATTCTTTTTCTTGAGTTTAGACTCCTCAATTTGTTAAGCGTACACCATAAGCCATGAGATATCCATATTATCATGGAGCATTGCCGTACAAAATTATTCTTCAACCATGTCGGACACCCCGTTGGAAACCTACTCATCTCATCCCTCAAATCTGACACCAAAGATGGAGCATACTTGGACAATTGAGTGAATTTTATGGAATAATCTTTCACGCTCATACCTCCTTGACGAAGGTTAATGAATTCCTCCACCTTAGCTTCCCTTAACTCTCGGGGAAAGAATCTACCAAGGAATGCCAATTTGAATGTTTCCCACTCAACCGGGCCCACTTCTATCGGCCTATGGTTCCTCCATTGTGCATACCATACTTGAGCAACACTTTTCAATTGGTAAGCGGCTAGCTCCACTTTCTCTACTGAAGTCACCCCCATAATGTCAAGTATCTTGTAAACCTCTTCCACAAATTCTTGAGGATCCTCTCCCACTTTGGATCCATGAAACTCGGGAGGGTTCATTCTAGCAAAATTCCTAACCCTAGAAGCAGCCGAGTTTGCATTAGGATTTACCGGAGCTACCACATCTCTATTGGCTTGAGCCGCCAAAGCTTGGGCCAATATTTGAAAAGCTGACCTAACCTCCTCATTTGACATAGCCGAAGGATCAACCAGAGGTTGAGGAGCTTGGGGAGGAGCTTCTTGATTCACATTCTCCTCTTCCATCCTTCTAGCATTCGCCCTTCGTGTATTCATTTCCTGAAGACACAAGAGAAGGGTTAGGAGAGGGACTTTATAGAGTTAAACTCTAAGGCACGACTTAAGAATAATGAAAGAAGTGAAATTTCCTAAACATCTTATAGCCTCTCATGCATAAGTGTGGCACGCTTCACACCCATGAACAAGACTCTACTAGACGTGGCTTATTGAGACATCATCCTAGAATCATTCTAATCCTTTTGCTCTGATTACCATGTTTTTCACGACCCAGGAGTACCCCCTAGATGTGACAAGGCGTACTCAACCTCAAAAAATCTCATACAAGCCCCTTAGCATATCATAACATAAGATAAAAAAACAATAAAGAGTAAAACACATTTAAGTCCAAAATTTTTCATAAAGAAAAGCGGAGGTCTAGACTTGTCTCAATTAACCATCTATTACAATCGAAGTCTCAAATAGGGTCACAGCCCTAAAACAACAAAATCCAAAATGAAATACAAGAATGAAACTACTCAATGACAATAGCCGTCCTCGAACCATGAGGACTCACAAACTAGCAAGGAGGATGATCATTCCAAGCTCTAGCCACAATGGGGACTACTTTAAGAACCGGACCCTACACTTTGTGAAAAATGTAGAAAATATAGGTTAGTACAAAAATGCACTAAGTATGATAGTCATGCACGGAAACCTTGAAAACCTGCTAAAAGGGACATTTTAGTTAGATGCATGCAATTTGCTAATTGAAAATACCATTTTGAAGATAGTGTAAAAGCATAAGTCATAAGCATAGTCAACTCATAGATCATTACATCATAAAAGGAACAAGACATAGATACCTTCAAAGCCTACTTGTGCAATGCATGAGTGAGATCCCATAATCCCACCCATACTAAGTAAAACTCCTTAAGTAACCATAGTTCATATTTCATACTCTTGTTCATATTATTGGGCTAGTGGGAATAAGCCTTCACCGACATAGACCATGTGAGCTAACATGGAATCCGGTGTTTACCCCACACCAAAAAGGGTTGTTCTACTTGCCTAAGGTAGAAACATACTCGTAGCTTAAGTTGATCCACTAGCTAAAGACCTATGTGGGCACATAGTTATGGGATAGGGAGATTGCTACTAGAAACCCGGACTCAACTAAGGTAGAACGTTTCTATATCATGAGATATACTTTGGAAAGTCGGACTCAACTATCGTATAAGCTTTCCATCTCATTTTCAAATCCACTCGGTGCTAGGCATTAATTCCCCTACATTGCATATTAAGTCTTGACTTATGTTCATAATCATGGAAGAATGTCTTGACACTCCATCCAACATAATTCATACTATAGCTTATAGATTCAATAGGTGAGACTAGTCTTCCAACCTTAGAATCACTACATGTGACAAACCTTTCACATCATACCATATTCATACATGAGTGTGTACATGAGGATAATCTCCAACAACACAACAACTAGATCCTAATTATAATCACGTTACTCTCAAAGTGTTCACAAAGCATTTACATAACTATCATGATCATACATAATTCTCATATTTTGTCCTTCAAGGACCATAAATCATATTTCAATCAACATATATAGAATGACTACATTAGACATGAATATAATCATAATTTCAAGTAATCCAATCACTACTTGCATAATTTCATAAAGATCTTCTATAATCAACAAACCCACATCACAAGTTCATAATTGAAGAATATGGGGTTTCATGGGTTCTTGGGGGAATTTCATCATAAATCAACAATAAATCATCAATTCAATCATAATCCATCATAAATCAATCATCAAAAATGTTTTTAGAGAGAACCCATAAGATTGAAGTCAAACCCTAACTTTGGGGAATTCACTAGTTTGAAATTAAGTTTGGAGAGATTCCATGGATGAAAACTATCAATGGATGAAGGACTACCATACCTTATTTATGATTCTCCAAAGAAATTGAGTGAAAGCACCTTGATTCTTCAAGCCCTAGCTCCAATTCTACCCTTCTTCTTCCTTGAGTTCTAGAGAGAGAAATAATTTGGGGAAGATGAACTTGCTCCAATTCTACTCTTCTTCTTCCTTGAGTTCTAGAGAGAGAAATAATTTAGGGAAGATGAACTTTGGGGTTTTCTTTTGGATTCTAAGGAAAATGACTTAATTTGGGGAATTTTGACTCTAAAAAGCTTATATACTTTACTAGGGAAAGAGTAAAACAATGTAGTTTTGATTTAGAGAAAATAACAAAAGACCATAAGACTTTTTAACTTAAAACTGCCGACCTGCACGATTTGGCTCACCAAGTGGACCCTTGGTCCGCCTAAATTTCCAGAATGCTCAACTTGGAGGAAGCTTGCTAGGCGATGGGGAGGGCCTTTGGGCGATGCACCAACAGGGTTGACGAACCCCGACCTAGCTCGCCTAATGCTCTTGTAGCTAGGCCAAGAGGGGGGCTTCCTACTAGGCGATGGAGGCTCACTTGGCTAATCGCCAAGTGACTTTGGCGATGGTACTGCCCTAGCCAAGTGGTTCAAGAAAAAAAATGTTTTCTTTCACCCTTCCCAAGGTAGGTTAGGCCCTTGTCCTCTTCCATGGCTAGCTACCGCCCTCATACTTAGCCTTAGTGTAGCCTACTATAATCGGGGTGTTACACCTTCTTGGAAGTGGGAAGATTTGAATATGGACTTCATAGTAGGGTTGCCTCGTACACAGAAACAATATGATTCGATTTGGGTTATAGTAGACCCAATGATGAAATTAGATCATTTCATTCCCGTCAAGTTTCTTATACAACGGAAGACTATGCTAAGTTGTATTTGAGGAAAATGGTAAGGTTGCATGGAGTGCCCTTGTCCATTATCTCCGATCGAGGTACTGAGTTTACTTCTCAGTTTTGGAAATCTTTCCAAACGGGTCTAGGTTGTCACGACCCATGGGTACACCCTAGACGTAACATGGCATACAAAACCCCGAGAGGCCTTATATAAGCCACTTATTTTTCATAGTCAAGATAATAGAAAATTGGTAAAAAATTAAAACATTTTCAAATACATCAAAGTCTTTATAAAACGAAGTGGAAGTCTCATACAATTGTCTCAAAACCATCTAATACAAAAGATTCATTGGGACATAGCCCATACAACAATGTTCAAAACTAAAATCAAAAGAACATAAGGAAATAGTGGCCAAATCCTCGAATGCTATGAGGACTCACCAATCTTCAAGTTTTGCCTCTACTAAGATTCTAACCACGGGGATGAGAGTCGGGAATGCCGAACCCTACATTTGGATAAGAAATGTAGGCAAGAGTATGTGTTAGTAAAAGAATATACTAAATAGGATAGCTTGCATAAACATCAACATAAACATAATAGTTACACAATATAAGTCATAAGCATAATCAATGCACATTTTAAATCATTTCAACATAAAAGGAACACTTCTCAAAGTAACCTCAAAGAATAATTAGCCAAGACATGGGTAATCCTCCACTAGTCTTACTCATCATAGTAGGCAACCTTAGAAATCATCCAAGCTCATCACCTATCATTCTCATCTTTAGCTTATCTTTTATAGACATGGGGAATCACCTCCTTGCCTTCCTATAAAGGCTAATGGGTAGTCGCCTTTTGCCTTACATATATGGTCATGGGTACTCGCCTCCATGTCCATCTTATGAGATCATGGGTACTCGCCTCCGTGCCCAACATCATATGACACGGGTACTCGCCTCCACATCATTTCATAAGAAATCATGGATACTCCCCTCCATGTCCTTTATCATAAGACACGGGTACTCGCCTCCACATCTTTTACTAATGGGTCATGGGTACTCGCCTCCATGCCCAACATCATAATAAGAACCTTGGGAGTCCCCTCTTGTTCAATTCTAAGGAATATATGAAGTCACCTCATATCCTTCTCATTTAGTGGTCAAGGGAATTCGCCTCTAGCCTCATCAATTTTTTAGTCTTTTAGTCTAGATTCATTTTAGGTGAGCAATCCTTTCAAACTAGAATCATTCGATGTCAGAAAGCCTTCCACAAGAATTACATCATTAATCAACAATTCATAACATAAGATTTACTCTCAAAGCACTATATATCATAATCATCATATATGCTTTACTATCAAAGCAATCAATATGTATCTCATCAATCCTATAAGAATACATCTAAACCCACAAATTCTCCTTTCATGGCATCAAAACCCATTTACATCCATTCAAACTTAGAAACATGGGTTAAGCATGGGTATATGTTAATTAATCCTAAAAACATGTAATCCTATCAATTCAAGCATAAACAATCATAACCCAATCATTTGGATCAACGTTCATCAAGACCCACAACATTAGAAGAAAGCCCTAACTCAAATTGGGGAATTTCTACTTTTCAATTAGGGAATCTTGGGGGATCCATGGATGAAAGGATTCCATGGATAAAAAGCCATCATACCTTGATATCAAAGCCCACAAATGCTTGAGGAATGAAGACTTGAACTTGATCCTAGCTTGAACTCTTTCTTCTTCTTCAAGTTCTAGAGAGAGAAATATTTGAGAGAAAGAACTTGGGATTTCTTTTGGGTTTTGGAAATAATGACTTGAATGGGTGAGTTTTGGGGTTATAATCACTTATATAGGGGTCCTAGGCTTGGGTAAAATGACATAGTATTAATTTCATTAAAACCAGAAAAGACCCAAAAACCCCTGAACTAAAACTGCCGAACCCACCTCACGATGGGCACCACGGCTCGTGAAGGACTTCACGGCCCGTAGTGGTGCCCGTGGTCCTTGACCAGTGGTTAGGCATTGCCACCAATCAACCTCCTAAACCCAACTCTTTTCCACGAACATTCCCACGGCCCTTAGTGGCCTTCACGAGCCGTTTACTGGCTCGTGGGAGGGTCTTGATTTTGGGTAGTCTTCGACTAGCTACTGTGTAGCTCACCACGCCGCTCACCACGACAAATGTTCCCCACCACGAGGCGTCATGGTGGTCGTGGGAGATGAGCACAACTTGGTTAGCTACTATGAGCTACCATGGGCAGGACCACGGCTCGTGGTGCCCTCCACGGCCCGTATGGGTCCTCGTGAAGGTTGCCCAAGCTCACTTCTTTAGCTCTTGCCCTCTCAGTTAGCCCTTTGCTTAGACTACTAGATTCTGAGGTGTTACATTATATCCCCCTTGGGAACATTCGTCCTCGAATGGAATTCTAGTCACCTCTTGAGAGAAGGGACTCAATACTAGCAACCCATCATGCATGCAATCTCATCTAAATGCACAAATAAAGGAGGACAACATCGACTCCAAGCTAAACATACGTAATGTACCATAAGGAAGGTAGGAACTAGACCTAGCAACCCAATATGCATGAAATTTCAAAGTATCTCATATCCAAGGAGGAACTACCATCTCCAAGCTAAAAGCATGCTCAACACAATCTCATGGAGCTTATATGCAAATCATACTAAATAGCATAGCTAAAGCATGTTCAACAATTCATCTTATAAAGTCTATAGGCACTCAATGCACACAACATGAGGAAAAAAATCAATCATGTAAACTCATTTTCTTTCACAACACAAGTTTTTCATGAACATGCATAAAATAAGGAAATCATGGGAATATCTCAACACATGACACCAAAACAAAGAGCAAACCATAAGGAACTCATTACCTAAGGCTAGAGTAGGAGTAGAAGTAAAAAGATGAGGATACATGGACACCATATCGGCCTCGGCCTCCCAAGTAACACCCTCAACTAAATGATTCCTCCACAATACTTTCACAGAAGCAACCTCCTTGTTTCTCAACTTCTTAACTTGCCGGTCTAAAATCTCTACCGGAACTTCCTCATAAGAAAGACTTCCTTCAACTCCCAAAACTTTCTAAGGGAACTATAGATGTCGGATCTCCAACACATTTTTTTAACATAGAGACATGGAAAACTGGATGCACCGATGCCAAATCATTAGGCGAATAAATCTTATGAGAAACCTTACCAACACGTCTCAAAATTTGATATGGGCCTACATAAGGGGGACTAAGCTTCCATTTCTTAACAAACCTCATTACACCCTTCATGGGTGATATTTTCAAGTAAACTCAATCATGAACATCAAACTCAAGATCTCTTCTTCTAACATCAGCATAGGACTTTTGTTAACTTTGGGCTGCTCTCAACCTTTCTCTAATAAGTCCAACATTTTCCATGGCTTCATGTACCAACTCGGGACCTATTAGGGAAACTTCACCCACCTCAAACTATCCTATAGGAGATCTACACCTCCTACTATATAATTCCTCAAATGGAGCCATATCAATAGTCGAGTGATAACTATTGTTATAAGCAAACTCAATCAATGGCAAGTGGTCATCCCAATTACCCTTAAAATCAATCACACAAGCACTTAACATATCTTTCAAAGTTTGGATTGTGCGCTCCGCTTGCCCATAGGTTTGGGGATGAAAGGCCGTACTAAGCTTAAACCGAGTACCAAGACCCTTTTGGAAAGACAACCAAAATTGAGAAGTGAATTGGGTACCACAATTGGAAATAATGGACAAAGGCACTCCCTGCCAATTTACCATTTCTCTCAAGTACAACTTGTCATAGTCCTCCACCGAATAAGAAACCTTGACGGGAAAGAAATGAGTCAATTTTGTCATCCGATCTACTATAACCCAAATCGAGTCATGTTGTCGCTGGGTGCGAGGAAAACCAACAATAAATTCCATGTTCAAATTTTCCCACTTCCAAGTAGGAATGCTAATATCTTGAGACAAACCTCCCGGTTTCTGATGTTCAACTTTCACTTGTTGACAATTAGGACACTTAGTCACAAATTCCTCAATATCCTTCTTTATCCCATTCCACTAATAGACCTCCCGTAAATTATGATACATCTTGGTGACTCTCGGGTGAATGGAATACCGTGAACTATGGGCTTCTGACAAGATCTTTTCCCTCAATTCATCAACATTTGGAACACACAATGACCTTGATATCAAAGTACACCATCTCCCCTTTGGGAGAAACCTCAACGAACTTCTTAAGCACCGCTTCTTTCAATTCAACCAAAATTGGATCAAGACCTTGCTTGGCTTTCACATCTGCCACAAAAGAAGATTCCGAGCCATTGTGAACCATAGCACCACCCTTGGGGGAGTCCACTAACTGAACACCTAACCGGGTCAATCTATGAACATCTCAAACGAACTCTTTCTTTTCTTCTTCAATATGAGCAACACTATGCATAGACAACCGACTAAGAGCATCCGCCACCACATTTGCCTTTTCGGAGTGATAGAGAAAACTCATATCATAATCTTTCAATAACTCAAGCCACCTTCTTTGGTGAAGATTTAGATCTTTATGATTAAACATGTATTGTAGACTTTTGCGGTCGGTGAGCACATCTACATGAACACCATACAAATAATTCCTCCAAATCTTTAAGGCAAAAACCACCGCCGCTAGTTCAAGATCGTGGGTAGGGTAATTCTTTTGATGAACCTTAAGTTGCCTTGAAGCATAGGCAATAAATTTCCCATTTTACATAAGCACACATCCTGACCCAATTCTCGAGGCATCACAATAAACAACAAAACCATCCATCCCTTTCGGTAAAGTCAACATCGGAGCGGAAGTAAGTCTACCTTTCAATTCCTGAAAAAATTTCTCACATGATTCAGACCATATGAACTTGGCCTTCTTTTGAGTCAAACCTGTCAATGGAGAGGTTATTGAAGAGAACTCCTCAACAAACCTTTTGTAATAACCAGCTAAACCCAAGAAACTTCTAATGTCTGAACGGGATAAATGTCTATGCAAACTCTTGATCCACCATAACAACCATCCGTGCCGGCTAGACACCTACCATCGTGCTTCATTCTATACTTAGTACAATTAGACATGGGCAACAAAGATCCACTGCCATTACCTCCTTGAGGCTTAGGGTTAGACACCCTATCTTGGTTGAACTTTGGAGGGGCATTGGACGAACCTTGACCAAAAAATCTTTGTCGGAATCTTGGACGACCTTTTCCATCGGACCTTGTGTTAGAGAAATTACCATCACTGGTTTTAGCCCTTTTTGCTTCCCTAGACCTTTCCTTGAGTTTCTCTTCCTCAATTTGTTGTGCATGTACCATGAGACGAGAGATGTCCATATCATGAATGAGCATTGCGGTTCGGCACTCTTTAACAACTCTTTCGGAGACACCCGACACAAACTTACTCGTCTTACCCCTTGAATTAGCAACCATCGTTGGAGCATACTTAGACAATTGGGTGAACTTTAGAGCATATTCCATCACACTCATACTCCCTTGTCGAAGGTTAATGAACTCTAGCACCTTGGCTTCCCATATCTCAAGGGGAAAAACCCTATCAAAAAACGCGGCCTTAAACTTCTCCAATCAAGAGGACCCGCATCTTTCGGCCCCCTTATTTCCTTTGGTTATACCACACTTAAGCCACACCTTTCAATTGGTAAGCAGCCAACTCCGCCTTTTCCACCGGCGTAACTCTCATGATCATCAAAATCTTATTGACCTCATCAATAAACTCTTGAGAATCTTCCTCAACTTTAGAACCATAAAACTCCGGAGGATTCATCCTTGTGAAGTCCCTCACTCTTGAAGCCGCCGAATTCAAATTTGAGCTTGCGGGAATCACAACCTCCCTATTGGCTTGGGCCGTCACGACTTAAGCTAACACTTGAAAAGTAGCCCGAAACTCTGCATTAGACACTTATTCGGCCAAAGGATCGACTGGAACTTGAGGAGCTTGGGGAAGAGCTTCTTGTTCCACAGTCTCCCTCACATTCCTTCTAGCATAAGATCTTCAGGTAGCCATATCCTGAAGAACATAGGATAAGGATTAGGAGAGAGAGTTTATAGAGTTAAACTCTATCGCACGACTTAAGAGTAATGCAAGAAGTGGAGTTTCCTAATCATCTTGTAGCCTCTCGTTCATAAATGTGGCGTGCTTCACAGTCATGAACAAGACTCTACTAGAAGTGACTTATGAGACATCCTAGGACCATTCTAAACCTTGTGCTCTGATTATCAAGTTTGTCACGACCCAAGGGTACACCCTAGATGTAACATGGCGTATAGAACCCCGAAGGACTCCATACAAGCCACTTAGCTCTCATAACGTAAGAAATAAAATAATAAAAGTAAAACAATAGTCCAAAACATTTTATAAAACGAAAAGTGGAAGTCTAAAGTCATGTCTCATCATCATCATCTAATACAGTAGAATGAAATTGGGCCTAGCCCATACATCATGTCCAAAAGAGAAATACAAGAAAGAAACTAAAACAATAACTCCTTCCTCAAAGCATGAGGACTCACCAAAGCTCAGAAAATCACGAACTCAACTACTAGCCACGAGACTCGGAAACCTGTTTGTCGGACCCTACATTTGGGGAAAATTTAGGCAAGAGTATACGTTAGTACAAAACAATGTACCAAGTATGATAGCCATGCATAAAACATTTAAAACATGCTAAAAGGGACATTCAATTTCATGACATGCAATTGACCAAGCTAAAACATAATATGAAAGAGTTATAAAACATAAGTCATAAATCATGGTCAATGCAAGCTAACTTCATCTTTAAAAACTTTGAACTCATATGCGATAATCCTTGAGTAACCTTAGTTCATTATTACTTGTGGGAAAATAGCCTTAACCGATATTGAGAACATACGAGCTATAACATGGAATCCGGTGTCTACCCCACCCCGAAAAGGGGTGTCCTACTTGCCGAAGGTAGAACCTTGAACTTCTAGCTTAAGTGGATCCGCTAGCTAATCAACCTATGTGGGCACATAGTTATGGGATAAGGAGATTGCTACTAGAAATCCAGACTCTACTACGTGAAGGCTTCCATCTCATGAGATTACTTTGGAAACTCGGACTCCACTGCGTGAGAGCTTCCATCTCATTGTCAATATCCACTCGGTGCTAAGCATAAATTCCCACGGAATAGTCATTTCTTACTTGACTTCATTACTCATGAAAAGGTGCTCTTGGCCTACCAATTCAAGCTAGTTTCATTAAGATAGCTCCTAGTCTTTGATTCAATTAGGTGAGAAAGCCTTTCAACCTAAGAATTATTTCTATGTGAGAAAACCTTTCACATCATGCTAGTATGTGTTTTAGTGAGAGTATCCTTTCACAACACAACATCATCATAATTGGTACTTTACTCTCAAAGCACCCTAAAACATTTGCATATATTTAATAAAATAATGCATAAGTCCATAATTCACCTCCTTGAGGTCAAAACCCAATTTCAATAATCAACTCTTAGAAAATATAGGTTAGAAATGGATTTCCTCATAAATACATGTAAAGCTTGCAATACATGCCTAATTTCATAAAAAGTCTTCCTTGAAGATCAAAATTCCACATCATATAATTCATAACTTGAAAACATAGGGATCACATGGGTTCATAGGGAAATTCATCATAAAAGCATTTCAATTCATCAATTCATGCATAGAAGATCATAATTAAAGCATTCAAATCAATAATGTTAAGAACCCATGCTAATTGAAGAAAACCCTAACTCAATTGGAGAATTCTACCATTTGAAATAGAGGAATTTGCGAACTCCATGGATGGAAGGAATCCATGGATGAAAATTATCATACCTTAAGTCTAATTGCTAGCCTTCAATGGAGGAATTGGAACCTTAGCTTGAAACCCTAGGTGAATCCTTCTTATTTTTCTTCAAGTTTCTAGAGAGAGAATATTTTGAGAGGAATTGGTTTTTGTTTCGGAAATTTGGAAGAATGAAATAAATAGGAAGAATTTGGGGGTTAAAAGGCTTATATAGGGGTTCTAAATATAGGCAAAACTACGTAGTATAGGAATTAATTAATTAGGGAAAGACCCAACTACCCCTGAAATAACTGTCAGCATTGACCCACGGACCCAGTTGACGGACTGTGGTCTAGCCCACGGCCCATCTTGGTGGACCGTCGTTTGGTGTTAGAAACCACACTTTTGGCCAGTGAACCACGGACCCTAACCACGAACTGTGGTCTGACCTACAGTCTGTGGGTCGAGCCATGATCCTGGACCTCAATTCACCTGGCAGGGTGGCCAACCCACGGACCCTCCTACGGTCTATGGTTCAGCCCACGGGTCGTGGTTGGCCTCCGTGGCTGGCACCTGTAATTATATTTCTATGATAACGAAAAATGAGCTAACAAATTGAATGACATTATCAGATAAACTTAGTGAGGTGTTTGTTAAAAAATACATGAATATACTAAAAGCTAATCCTTATTCTACTTTTCTAAGATCGTTAAAATTGTTCCAAATTTATCTCAATTTTATATTGCTCTAAACTCAAGTTCCAGTTTAGACTAAAGAACATATGACTTATCAACTATATCCGAAGTTGGGAAAATTTGGATAGAAGATCAATTAAATGAAAAAATTTCCACACCGCATATTCGAATTTACACTCATATTAATCGAAGTCAATTGATAAATTACTATTATGGATGTTATGGCCCATTGCAATATCCATTGTTGTTTTCTTATGGTCAAAATGGCTGGCATTATGGTATTAAAAAAAGGACATACAATTATTCTAATACACAAATTTATTGTGAATATGAGCAACTACCAAGTATAATGAATATGACTTCTATTGATGGACTCCTCGACATGGAATCTAAAGTCTTATCAAAAGGAAAGAGAAAAAGAGAGATTCTTGTCATGAATATTATTGTTATAAAATTCAAATATGACATTGAACTAGATTATCTCACTCGACTTCTATTTCTCCTTTTCAGATTTTCTGAAATTTCTTACACTGTTCCAGTTGTTTAATGTTCAAGTTATCGTGTTTCTACTTTAAGTTACATTTTGTACATGAAGCACATAGTAACAGTTTTTTGAATTTTTTTAACAACGTGCTAAATATGGATAAATATCGTTACAGAGAGAACAAATGATTTTATTGAACTGCAAACTAAGAGTTGAACAAGGAAACTCTTGAATCATTCAAATGTTACATTACTTTCTTCAGAAGTTGAACGTCAAGCTGGAAAATAAAGTGTGCTTGCAATTTTTGATCCTTTATTAACCTTCTAAAGAAGGTCAGAGAAGTATAATATTTTTGCAGCCTTCATAGAGACCTTCCTTTCTATTTTTTTTTACATATATACGTGCATAATATCGTATATGAATATATATAGGTATATTTTTCTGGATAAATAGATCTACTATCATTTATGTTACTTTTTTTTCTTCATTTAATTCTGCAGCCTATCTTGAACCATGCAAGTTTTCGAAAGTTTCTCAATTTTAAGTAAACTAATTACTTTTATCTTTCTAAGAATTGACTATTTCATTGTCATGATCACGTCAGGTTGATATGATACATCACACAACTTTTCAAATCCGATAGTTACTTCAAATAGAGGTACGTATCAATTTACTAAGACGAATCTCATGTTTTTTTTGTTTGTAACATTTACTATAATTTATCATTTTCTGATAAAAGAAAATTAGAAGTCAATTTACAGAATGAAAGGAGCATGAAATTTGGGCCGGCTATTTTTTTAACATATATTCTTACAGTTTTTATCTCCGATAAATATTTCATGCATTCTTGTATATTTAAACGTGTTGTTAATTTGGAGTAAAGTCGGTAGTGATGTATTGAGATATTTTCTTTAGCAACTAAAAAGTGTTGGTTATTCTTGAAAAAGAAACAATCCAAAAAGGTAATTGCATATCAAATCTACTAGTACACAATATTAATTAAAACCAACTGAATTCTTGATACTAGGTAACTTTATCTCTCAGAATTAGCTAATCATAAAACATTTTATGCTGAATGTTAATATTTTAAATTTGATAAAGTTCTTTATAGATAGCCGTTTTACAATTTAAATTGTTAGAACTTCTTGAATGTCATAATATGACTTGGTTTGTGTGATATTTTGGGGTGATAGAATGACATCCAATTCATTATTTGATTGTTGTGAAGTTTATTATTTAACACTTAACATTACTATGAATAGGAGAGAGTGTGATCCTGTTAACGGGTATTGATTTTTCTAATACTCAACACTAAAGCTTTATGTTGATGTCAATTGATGGGAAGTTCCTTGGAATATTTTATTATCTTTTCTAGTATTCATCTCTAAATAGATATTATTTCTCCCTCTTTTCCTGTCACATTGTAACAAAAGGCAATTTTAGATATTGCTGTGTTATCCCCCCCTGAACTCTCATCTCATCAGTCACTATATGCTTCGCCTACAAAAATAATAATGGCTTGATGCAAGATTGAAACATGATCAATATTGTTCGATGGCATAGATATATATATATATATATATATATATATATATATATATATATATATATATTTGAGATTATCTCT